>JASAMV010000736.1:0-10928 GCA_030248065.1 Rhynchonema sp. JSB1_4
GCGTGCAAAGAAACACGTTGAGCTCAGATGCCGGGAAAAATACGAGGACAATAAAGTGAAAGGTCCGAAGATTACTGTATTTCGATTTTGGCGAACGCAATGCGAAGGATTACCACGCCAAACCCTGCCTTGCACATTCGTTGTTCTGTGTGGCAACAGTATTATCCGAAGCACAATGCACGTAAACACGCCTACACACAGGCTGGTGGAGCCCTTTGGATCACTTGTTCATTTTAAATTTGAGGCCTGTTTAATTAACAACAATGCGATACTAGCTACATTCCTAATTTTATTGTGTATTATAGACGGGACCCGTGCCGTGCCACCCCCCTCCCCCGACGACCAGTTAGCATAAAGCCAGCGCACGCGCAAAACTTCGCGTGCACGCGAAGTTACTTCGACTTTTGCCTATACTTTGCACTGTTTCGCACGCGCGTGCACGCGACTTCAACTTTCAGCCTAGAATTGCACCCGGTACTGTACATACATACATACGTCTTCCTGTTTTAGTAGTATAGATGGCTGCCTGGATTGAAGCTATAGCGAAACACGTTGCAATCAAAATCGTTTGAGGCAAAGCTCCGTGTACGAAAAGTTCTTTGATGAAACAATTCCTTTGATACGAGCACAATACCAGGAAATAAACATCGCGTCATCGAACACTGGTGCTCATGTATTTAGTACTATCGTGTCGAACATGATTGACAGGTTCATCATATGTGGGCGGGCTACATGTAGGTGTCCAATTGCATTTTTTTTAAAGTTGCGTGCTTGTGCAGTGATCGGATGCAACAATTACTGGATCGTGAAATCAGCCGCATGATGTACAATGCTACATCCTCACATACGATAATGGTAAACGCTGTGCGTTGAAACACGCGTGCACGTTCTGAATCGTGAATTCAGCAAGACATCCGAAAACTTTTGTAGCGATAGACGTGATCAAAATCCCAAAGTGGCTGTAGTGAACTGGACAATATATTACAGTAATCTGCTTCATAAGCTGTTTTTTAAATGCCAATAACAACTCAGCAGCTCGGCTCAGTTTCATAGTCTTTTTTGCATTGGTTACATAATAGTGTTAAATCATCAACACACGGGCAGTATCAGCACCTTTGGCCACAGCCATAGCCAGGGTTGGGCAAAAAAAACGACGGCATTTTTTCTTAAAAAAACGACGTTTTTTCAAAAAAACGCCTTGGGTCGTTTTTCGTTTTTTTTAAATCCTGAGTTTCTTGATTTTCCCTGATTTTTCAGGGAAAGTACCCTGATTATCAAGGAAAATTAATTTTTTGTCCCATTTTTTTCAAAAAATTTTCGACCAATTTTTACTTTGACGAGATACGTCGATATACGGGGTTTGACTTTCAGTGATGACCCCGGCCAAAGTTGGTCCCATGATGCGGGTCTGATATGGGATCTTAACAACTCGCTAGAAAAGGGTTGAAACCCGTTTATTTTGCCTCAGAACACATAGAACTACTTCATTTAACCACGTTTTCTTCCCAACATGAGCGTTTTCCATTTTTTTGGGGGGCATATTTTGGTCATCTGGGCGTTTTAAAAAAAACGTTTTTTTAACAAAAAACGTTTTTTTTAAAAACGATTTTTTGTAAAAAAACGTTTTTTGCCCAACCCTGGCCATAGCACACCTGAACCAGCTGGCTGATGTTGCATGCATGTGTCTGTTATATAAAAAGAAACAAAAGAAAATCTGTGTTGGACTCTAGTACTATGTATACAGTGCGTATGGCCGGGAAGCAAGCCATGCCAAGTCCATTGGCCACGTTTACGCGCCAAGTCTATGCCAAGTTCATGCCAATGGATTTACCAACAGCAATTTACTTGCAACATTTCGTCAGCAATCAGCTGACTTCTTCAGGCAGTAACCGTTACGTAAACACTTACACTTCTGATGGCTTTTAGAGAGATAAGGCAAGTACTCCACTTCTGTCCACTTCCCTCACGGCAAGATTAATGTATGTCAATTAGCCGCAAAAGTATGCCTGTTCTGTATTATGCGATTATCACGAACACCTTCCGAATCAATTTTGCATGAGGTCAGAGGCGATACATCTAATGTTCATACGATAGTTATGTACGCATGTCATTGTAGATTGGCACAGAAGGTCACGCAGATTACTTGCATGTACAACACGTACATATTATGTTGGAAACACGACATAGATCTGTGCTGCAGCAGAATGAACTCCTATCAGGGGGACCAAGTTGACGAGCGTATATAGTTTGGACTGGGGAACTTGAATCCGCGGCGTATACATTGGGTCACCCGACCTTAGTGCGCAAAGGGGGGTTTACACCATTGTGGGGTGCTCTTGCCAATTTTATTAAAATTTGGTAATTTGTATCTGGAAGTCTGCCTGGGTGCTGAATCAGAGCTTTGAGGTCGGTTTTTTCATATGCAGTAATCACCTTAAATCAGACCGTTTTAGCGCCTTTTTGGTCAATATGGTCATACAATTTTTTCGTCTCTTTTGTTCCACGAAGTCCATTCTTGAACAGTCTGGACCTTCCGCACATTTGTGCCGTTTGTTCTTAATCTGCTGATGTAAAGGAAACAATAAAAACAAAAATAACAGCGACCGAGCACGGTATACTGTATTCTCCACTTCCGGTCCGTCATCGTATGATTTTGCTGACATTAAAAATGGGATCCTCGCGGTCTCATCCTCTATTGCGTTGTTTTTTTTGTTTCTTACTTATGGGCATGGATAGACTGTTGACATTTTGATTTGAGGTCTGTGTCTGATGTGGTTATGATATAAAAAATTTGACCGAAAGTGACACCGTCAACATAATATATTGTAGCTTGCCAGAAGCATTAAAAGAAGTATCAAAATATTTGCTCACCGATTTATCCTTAATCGATTGCGAGATATCAGCCGAGCACAGCAGTGACCAACCGCGAGTGGACAGTTTCTAAAACATTGTGCAAAAATATTCAATCAATTTCACGGTTTATCCAGAAATTTTAATTTAATTTAAGAAATTGATATACAGTAGGTGCTGTATGGCGCTTGCTTGCAGTTTCGGTCCTTAAGAAATCCCACTTAAAGTTCCACACCTCAAACAGCGTCAATACACACAGCTTCACATTGACGATCAGGCCCATATCTTTGCCGCGCAGAATGTTCCATGGGGAACCCTTCATTTGACAGAGAAACACCTAAAAAGTACGGGAACAAACTGTTAAGATGATAATACTTTTATTCAAAATTCAAGTACAGGAATGAAAACCAACATGTTCACTCAGGCGCTTGAAATTCGACATTCCTGGAGGCCACTCCACCTCAGCAATTCGTTTGACGGTGTCGCGAGCATCTTTCGGAAATCTAAAAATGTGTATTTATTCAAACAGCATTTTTGAAGATTTTTAAAATTTAGTTGTTTAACTTTCTTAAAGTAACTAGGAAAAAAGAGCCTAAACAGGCTTACGGAATTATGCAACAAACCTAGCCTAGACTTCTGACGGTACAATGGGGAGAAACAAGTCTAACCGTATACTTATGACGGTACAATGGGGAGAAACAAGGATTATCGAGCAACAGTTATGCGGTCCGACCACGTGATGTAGAAAAAATGGCGTTGCATAGTTCCGGCGCCCGCTCGGTGTTCGGCACCCCATCCGTTTTTTGTCCATTTCCGTTTCTTTCAGTAGCATTTTTTCAGTAACATAACACAATCTTCGAGCGCAATTACACACCTTTCATTTTTCTGCCTATCATTAGTCAGTGTGAGAAACAAGTGCTGTATGATTTCACCCGCCACATAATCCCACAATAGCACCCATTACCACATTTACTATGTATATTAGGTCTTATTATCCCGATTCTTATGCAACTTAACGGAATCAATTTGTTCAACTCGCTAATAATCATCAGTTGGCTTTTGTCTTTTTTGGACAAGCTAATTAGTTCGTATGAATAAGATGCGGATTGTCAGAGCAGACAAAAAAAACACAAAATCCCTGGCTATTAAATACACACGGCTTAGCGTTGGGTTGAACACACGGTTTCACAAGGCAACCCTTGTTGACACTTTCCTCTTTTCATTTTCATATCATAGTTTTCCATCAGGTAACAGACAAGCACAAATGTAAGTGCAAGTGCACACAAGTGTTCTGCGCTGTTGTACGAAGTTCTGACTAACCCAATGTAACACGGCACAATGCATTTACGCCTCCCCCGAGCGGGCGCCGGAACTATGCAACGCCATTTTTTCTACATCACGTGGTCGGACCGCATAACTGTTGCTCGATAATCCTTGTTTCTCCCCATTGTACCGTCATAAGTATACGGTTAGACTTGTTTCTCCCCATTGTACCGTCAGAAGTCTAGGCTAGGTTTGTTGCATAATTCCGTAAGCCTGTTTAGGCTCTTTTTTCCTAGTTTCTCCCAGTTCAAGGGTAAAACCACATTGCCACGCACACGCCTCGGGCATCGCTGCGCGATGCCCTCGAAGTGTCTTAATTGTCACCTGCCCTTCCCATTCACCTCAGCCACTGCTAAATCGTTGCTCGACAATTAGATCCAAAATACCTACCAAAGTCAATATAAAGCTTTGTAGCGAGCACTCTTGGACAAAAAGCTGCTGCTTCTTGTTCAAAAACTACGTGGAATTCTCCCAGATCAAGGCGATACCACGTTGCCACGCACACTCCTCGGGCATCGCATGCCCTCGAAGTGCTTTAATTGTCACCCACTCTTCCCATTCATTTCAGCCACTTCTAAATCTTATTTCGAAATTTAGATCCGGAATACCGACGACAATATAAAACTTTCTTGGTCAAAAAGGCATTCCTGGTTTGAATAAAACCAGACCCAGAATGCCTATCATGGGCCGGACAAAAAAATCTTCCAATTTTTTAGGCTGCAGTGTCAATCTGCACTACACCACTTGGCAAAGTGTTCATGATGCAGCTATTCTGGATGTCTGTTTTTATGTTCCGATGTGATCCTTTTCGTTGACACTATTTGTATTGTCTTGTTGTCTGATACTGTTCCAAGTCTGGCACTGTGTTATTTTGCGTTGCAATGTCTATAATTTGTACTTGCATTTATATCAGCAATTTTTGGTCAAAAACTGCTGCTTGAAGGTCACAAAATTTTTAAATAGACCGCTCTTTATTTTTATATCAATATAGAACGCAAAAATACATTACGACATTTGGAGCAAAGAAACCTTTCGTTATAGCGCGGTATTTGTCATATCGAAGTTCGTTGTATCTAATCTTCTCTGTATTCACAATGTTCTGTGACATTACATACATGTTTCATAATGTGACCACACATGTTTTGACACATTATAAATTAATGTAGCTGTTTTTAATTTATATTTTTTACAGGAATACAGTAATTGTTGTAAGTCACTTTTTGAAACGACAAATATTGTGTCATTGTTCTTTTATTTTCTGATTTCGCAGCTGGTAGTGTGAACATTCTGAGTGCTTTAAATTTGTGCATTTGGGAAATGTAACACGTTGAGTTAGAAATTTCAGTATTGCAGTTTTTAAAAAAGCAGAGAGATGAGTGTGAAACCAGAACGTTCGTAAACATTGCCGAATTCTTTAGACCTTTATTTACTTGACGGTCAAGCTTTCCAGAAGACAGTGTCCACCAATACACTTAAGAATGCATCAAAAACAACAGAATAGCCACCAATACACTAAGGAAGGCATCATAAACAACAGCGTAGGACTATATAAACATAAGTAAAAGAACAATGCACACATTATTCTGTCGTTTCAAAAAGTGACTTACAACAATTACTGTATTCCTGTACAAAATATAAATTAAAAACAGCTACATTAATTTATATAGTGTCAAAACATGTGTGGTCACACTAATGCACATTATGTAAAAACATGTATCTACATTGTCACAGAACATTGTGAATACAGAGAAGATTCGATACAACGAACTTCGATATTACAAATCCCGCGCTATAACGAAAGGTTTCTTTGCTCCAAATGTCGTAATGTATTTTTTCGTTCTATGTTGATATAAAAATAAAGAGCGGCTTATTTAAAAATTTTGTGACCTTCAAGCAGCAGTTATTGACCAAAAATTGCTGATGCATAAATGCAAACACAAATTAGAGACGTTGCAACGCAAAATAACGCAGTGCCAGACTTGGAACAGAATCAGACAACAAGACAATACAAATAGTGTCAACGAAAAGGATCACATCGGAACATAAAAACAGACATCCAGAATAGCTGCATCATGAACACTTTGCCAAGTGGTGTAGTGCAGATTGACACTGCAACCTAAAAAATTGGAAGATTTTTTTGTCCGGCCCATGATAGGCATTCTGGGTCTGGTTTTATTCAAACCAGGAATGCCTTTTTGACCAAGAAAGTTTTATATTGTCGTCGGTATTCCGGATCTAAATTTCGAAATAAGATTTAGAAGTGGCTGAAGTGAATGGGAAGAGTGGGTGACAATTAAAGCACTTCGAGGGCATGCGATGCCCGAGGAGTGTGCGTGGCAACGTGGTATCGCCTTGATCTGGGAGAATTCCATGTAATTTTCGAACAAGAAGCAGCAGCTTTTTGACCAAGAGTGCTCGCTACAAAGCTTTATATTGACTTTGGTAGGTATTTTGGATCTAATTGTCGAGCAACGATTTAGGAGTGGCTGAGGTGAATGGGAAAGGCAGGTGACAATTAAGCAGGCGTGTGCGTGGCAATGTGGTTTTACCCTTGAACTGGGAGAAACTAGGAAAAAAGAGCCTAAACAGGCTTACGGAATCATGCAACAAACCTAGCGTAGACTTCTGCCGGTACAATGGGGAGAAACAAGTCTAACCGTATACTTATGACGGTACAATGGGGAGAAACAAGGATTATCGAGCAACAGTTATGCGGTCCGACCACGTGATGTAGAAAAAATGGCGTTGCATAGTTCCGGCGCCCGCTCGGGGGAGGCGTAAATGCATAGTGCCGTGTTACATTGGGTTAGTCAAAACTTCGTACAACAGCGCAGAACACTTGTGTGCACTTGCACTTACATTTGTGCTTGTCTGTTACCTGATGGAAAACTATGATATGAAAATGAAAAGAGGAAAGTGTCAACAAGGGTTGCCTTGTGAAACCGTGTGTTCAACCCAACGCTAAGCCGTGTGTATTTAATAGCCAGGGATTTTGTGCCTTTTTTTGTCTGGTCTGACAATCCGCATCTTATTCATACGAACTAATTAGCTTGTCCAAAAAAGACAAAAGCCAACTGATGATTATTAGCGAGTTGAACAAATCGATTCCGTTAAGTTGCATAAGAATCGGGATAATAAGACCTAATATACATAGTAAATGTGATAATGGGTGCTATTGTGGGATTATGTGGCGGGTGAAATCATACAGCACTTGTTTCTCACACTGACTAATGATAAGAAGAAAAATGAAAGGTGTGTAATTGCGCTCGAAGATTGTGTTCTGTTACTGAAAAAATGCTACTGAAAGAAACGGAAATGGACAGAAAACGGATGGGGTGCCGAACACCGAGCGGGCGCCGGAACTATGCAACGCCATTTTTTCTACATCACGTGGTCGGACCGCATAACTGTTGCTCGATAATCCTTGTTTCTCCCCATTGTACCGTCATAAGTATACGGTTAGACTTGTTTCTCCCCATTGTACCGGCAGAAGTCTACGCTAGGTTTGTTGCATAATTCCGTAAGCCTGTTTAGGCTCTTTTTTCCTAGTGCCGCATGGTATGCCGCATGAATCATGCGAAAAACAGCCAAGAGATGCAACCGGTACTGTACATACATGAATACTGATCGCAGAAACAAAAAAATTAACTTTTTGACTGAACGTCACCTTAAAACAACCTGCCAGGTTCCACCCAATGGCGTCCAATTGTGCAGAAATCGCCCGGTCTTCCACACGGTCTCGATTTCCCAGCCGTTTTCCACAGTTCACACCCCGATCTGCCACAAAACTATCTCGCGTCGGACCCAATGTGGTGTCAGAAAAACGAGGGTCAGGCATGTGCATTCTTGTTTCTGCCATCGGGTTTTTTCACCTTTCTCTACACTTTTGCTTTTTTATATATTTTATTGTTCACGAAATCGAAAATCAAAAATTTCAAACCCAAACAATGCGTTTTTGTTTGTCGTACGCTGATCTTTCGGATATATTCAAGCACATAGAGGAACCGAACCGAACCGATCAACCGAAACATTTTTCAGTCAAAATTTTTTGGTGCGCACGACTCATGTGGTCTCAGTATTTGCACTGCAGACGTGCACATAAGCAAACGTGCTACCCCTTTAAACAACGTGTGTGTGCTTGGTAGTTCAGGCACACACACACACACATATGTACACAAACTGTGTGTGCTGTGCGCAGCAGCAGGCTGTTTTTGCGAATGGCTGCGCCAGTTGGCCGTGCGCTGATGCTACACGCTCGGGTCTATTTGATAAAAAGGAGGGCATAGCTATTTAGATAAAAGGAGAGTGCATTTTGTGGAGTTTTGACCATATTCTAAAATTAGAACGACACATAGAGAAGATTAGCATGGCCAGAATATATTCCTCTTTGATTTGAAAAAGGAGGGTGCGTTTTGTGAAGAAATGTGTATTCTATAGACAGATACTGAAATGGAACCGATACAGAGAAAGCTTAGCATGGCCTATGAATATTCCGCGACTTTTCAGGCCTGGAAGTTCAGGCCCGACCTATTCAGGCCCAGTTTTTTAGGCGAGCCTAAGCCTAAGCCTATAAAGGAGTCAAATATGCTGGGCCTGAATCGGCCAGGCCTGAATGGCCGGGCCTGAACCTGTGCCCTACAGAGCAGATCAGCATGGACCCCAGCTCCTGTTTGCTCTCCCCATGAATATAGGGTACTTGTTTTGTCACACCGACCTACAGTACATACAGTATGTACAGTATGTATAAGAACAGTAAGCCTAGATGGTTACACTTTCCGCTAAATAAATTTAAACGATCAATAAAATAAACATGCAGGTGTTGTTCAACTACTGGCTGAGTGGTCCAACATCAGTGCGCGTTTGTGCCAGCGAATTTGGTACGGGTGTCAATCTTCACTGCAGTCAACCGTTCAACATATCACATCCGCAGTACCCGGGTCCTGTAACCGTGAATGTTCCTACTATTACGTTGCCGTTTGAGGTGTGAACGCTTTTCCGGGCCTTTCATATTATGAAAATGAGTACCTACATGAAATGATAAAAACCGAAATTATCGGTGCCTGAGCCACTCACTAAAAGTTCTGTTTTTTCTACGACGTTCTCCAACTGTGTTGAGCATGGTCGGTGCACCAGGTCATCGTCAGTGCGACAGTAGTGTGTGGTCAGTTGAGCACCAGATTTGAGTCAATGAACAAACTTCACTTAGTTCCATCCATGAAACATCACAGATGTGTTTAGAAAACCCGAAATGCCCAAATCTCAATCCGTTGCAGCTGCGTTTCGAAGCACTCTACGGCCCGACCACACCAGCGCTGGCGCAGTACGCCATAATTGATGACATTGCCTACTTTGCCGAGATCTGTGATGGACCAATGCCAGATGGAGGTGTACTGCCTGCAGCCACACACCCACCGCTGCCCAGACCCGGCGTGTAAGAATCGAGTTTTGTTCCTTGAATGTTTGAAACATCAGCCAGTCGCCACTCGTGCCGATAAAAATAATGGCCTGATGTGGCACCCGACGGGTGAGCATCGTAGCGTAATGCATCCTGCATTTGACGGTTGAGCGCAGAATTCTTTGACAGATAGGTCAAATATCAGCTGCTATCAAAAACTCGGTGATTCTTGTTATCATGCCCATCGACCTGGTACACCGGCTGTAGGCCACCAGGCATCAAAAAGCTCTGCGCCAGCCCTTCAACTCAACGCATGTTTAGTAAATCACTTTTTGACTGCGAGCTTTGCTACGTTGTGTTGCGTGAGCCGTGAGCGAATCGTGGAAAAACGCACCAGCGCAGCGACTCAACCGAAAAATCCCTCTGTCAACCTTCTCCAGCACATCCACGCCACACGTGCAACTAATCACGGCCGGTTGGCTGCCTCCGGATGACTATGAAACATCAGGTGGCAACGGAGGCGACAATGTGATCTTCAACAATTATGGAGATGGAGGATCGGACCTGTTCTTCCCTGAATCAGCAAGCACAACCGCAACTACAACAGCTCTGAGCACAAGCACAAGAGTGCAGTGGACTCGATTGCCCAGGGTCAAACCTGTCACGTCGTTTACACCAGTGGTACCGACCATTATAAAGTTTGTGAACTATTTTGGACTTGGCAGCCATTTTAGTGATGATTTTCTATTAATTATTTACACTCAATCTGAACTAGTTCTCGGCAAATTTCTGATCCGGGTTCGGTGTTCTAGGGAACAACAACGCGGGTCGAAATTACAAGTCCAGTAAATCTGAAAAATTTCACGCGACCAAGGCAAGACGTGAGATCAAATAAAATCGCTTAATTTAATATTTGCTAAAAAAAGCTATTTTCTTATTCCAGCTACACAGAAAAACCGAAACCCAACTATCGAGCGTCGATCATCTGCGAAGAGCTGAACTGCGACTTTGAAGGTTCGAACAGAACAGCGTTTCCAAGATTTATATATTGCGTTCGAATTATTTACAAAATTTTTGTAAAAAAAACTCAACAATATTTTTTCTGCAGACGGTTACTGCGGCTATCGGCAGGGTTCGTTTCATCACACCACATTTTGGTCGAGGAGAATGATCGGATTTGGCCGGCCGATTAGTCGATTGACGGATGTGCAGACAAGTGAGAGGGGCTCGGGATGACGCGCACATCTTTTTTAAATTTTAGTGGAAGATTTTTGCTCACTTTGTTGACATCAAGCTGCATCAACTTTGTGGAGGCAAGCACAAACAAACCAAAAATTGCAACTTTTTTGGTGCGCTGTAC
>JASAMV010000738.1:0-17853 GCA_030248065.1 Rhynchonema sp. JSB1_4
CACGATCGTTCTTCGTTGTGTTGTGGGCTGCGTTCAACACTATTAGTTCATCAGCGCATAATTGCCAAACCGCAGTCACAGTTCGCACCACAGGGTATGTCATCAAACTTAACAGTTGCAGTGTAACATTGTTTGGCGTATAAAGTTTGCCCTGTGAAAGAATATTATCGCCTTCAAGGTAGCTTTGTAGGTACATCAACAACAGCTCAACAATTATCTGACTTTGACATCACTGATCTGATCACATAGAAAACAACTGATTTGCCAATACAAGTATTGGGTGACATAGCTCGCAGTTGATCACACAAACAACGGTAAGTGCCCACGCGGGCCCCTCGCGCCGTACACCATGGCGATTTTTTTGCCAACGTGAACGAACATGACGCTTGTTTTGACCCATTATATCATCAGAAACTGACTAAAATAGTGTATCCCGATCAAGGCACTTGTTTTGACCCATTATATCATCAGAAACGGACTGAAATAGTTCATACGGGTCAAGGCACTTGTTTTGACCCATTATATCATCAGAAAGTGTGCGAGACGAGACATGTGGTCAGCGCAACCATGGTGTACGACATGCCCCCGGGCACTTTTTCCTAGTTAACTAATTGGCGATCTTTATTCACCAGTTCAGCATTATTTTTGGATGATTTCTCGTTGACCATCACAAGTCAACTTACGGTAGACTATTTGCTGAGTTCGTTACGCTCATGCATATGTGAACTCTGAACCGCCACACCAAACGTATGCTCCCGGAAGGACTCGAACCTCCGACCTCCCAGCCACCAGGCCTGGACAGCCAGTTGCTCTACCAACTGAGCTACGGGAACGCGGTCTGGCTGCGGTTCAAAATCACTCATAAACCCAACGCACGCACGCTCAATACACAGTGCACCGCAGCACACACACACAATACCGGTCCGTTCGTTATACGCCTCGACGCGTATGGGTGTGTGTCTATTCGCCAGACCACACATACCACACGTGCATTAAAATAATATGAAACTGTTCGTTATAACGATATTCGCTATAGTAACAAATAAATTAAGGGATGCGAGAGCATTGTGTGATCAAATTAAAATTAAAAATCAAAATTAATCAACCAACGTGTACGGCGTTTTGAACTGCACAAAAACTATGCTGCATGCACTTTTGAACATAAAATATGGCCAAAATACCGCAATGTTGGTCCACTTTGGACAAACAGCGAGAAAGTGGTGAAAAATTGGATTTTTTCCTTTGCTCGGGCGCAAGTTTCAAAACAGGAGGCATATGCCTCACGAAAGTTGTTAGCCAGTGGGGCACAAAAATAAAGAAATAAAACAAGATACATTCGGCAATTTTTGGCATCGCACAACACACGTCCATAAAAGGTTGAAAATCAGCTTTTTGACATTACTCGTCATTTGATAGACCCAAACCAGAAATTTTTAAAGGCCAGTGTGCAGACCGTTCTAAAGTGAAAACAAACTGCCCGAGAGATTTTTGAATGTAACCTAAGACTAAACTATTTATGACCGAAAAACCATTTGTCATGCACTCAGTTTTTGGTCAAAGCGGACGAAATTCAAGTTTTTGGCCTAAAGAGCATTTGCAGATACAAAGTGACCGTTTGGGTCCAGAGGGTCCAAATTTTTTTCGAGTAGTTGATGCCAGCTTGGAGCTACAAACGTGGGTTAGAACTGAAAATAGTTTCAGACGCCGATTCCGTAACAATGCTGAGACATAAGTAACTAAGAATTCGAAATTTCACATTTTTGAGAAAACCACAAAATTGGAAAAATTATTTTCCTATGCTGGTGTGGTAACAAATATAATATTCGTTTGTCCAGCACTCAGCATATGGTGCTTCTTGGTGTGAAGAATACAGCAGCCCACGTCTTTTATTAAAAGATTTTCCCCATCCATCATCATCATCATCATCATCATCATCATCATCATCATCATTTATTTTTGCAGTAAGCACGGGGAAGTTATTGGTCGCACAATGATCATATGAGATTTCATCAAATCAATCCTGATTTTCACGTTCAGTCACTCTTAACCACTGTGCTATTTGTGGTTCACACAAAACATTTTCATCTGAAAATAATCTAGCAGAGCACCTACGTTGCTGCGGGTCTGAAACATTCCATTGGTTGCATGTTTTGTGTGCAATCACGCAACGCAACGTCATTGCCCCGTCACTTTCAATCCCGCTTTACGGTCCAGGAAAAAAATTGACCAATTCTTATAAAATCATTGTGCAACCAATACAAGCCACAAGTGATAAATCGTAATACCGTATCACTGCAAAAACGCATAATTAATATCATATTATACTGTATATACCGCGGAGTGAATGTATAGTCCAGCCACGAACTCACGAGACGACTTATTTTGAAGTTGACTTGATCGGATCCAATAATGTTCCGGTTCCACGTATTTCGGAAATGAAAGAAAGAGAAACGCATGTATTTTTTAAAAACACGCTCTCCACCTCGGTGTGTAAATTCCCTTTTGACTCCCAAAACATTTGTTTGTTGAACGACGTTGCTGTTCGCGTAAGCACGCAACAAATTGAGGTCAGCCAGCTGGAGGTTGTTATCATGTCTCTCGGCCCAATCTCTCTGTTTTATTTCATTTATGTTTGTTGCCATATTTTGTTTAAAACGACATGTTCCATGTTTGGTTTTTTGTTCCTTGGAAATTTTGGTTCTTCGTTTTGAGCGCTCAATCAAGAAATTGCAATCACTGAATGCTCAGGCTGTGATTAGATAAAGGCAGTCTACGGGAGGTTGTCACTCAGCCCCCGAATACCGTAACCCACCGTAATTTTGATCTGCAAGGATCGTGTCGAGACCATTTTGGTTTTTATCTATGTTTCGCGTGTTAGCGCCAACACCAACCAACATTTCCAAGTTTTGGTGATCGACGCGCATGATGACAATTTCCAGCTTGCTGCCGCCAATACACGTGTCGATAAGCAGCGATCAGCAAGGTTCTCGCAACGATCTCGCTTGCGGTGGGTTACGGTATTCGGGGGCTGAGTGACAACCTCCCGTAGACTGCCTTTAAAGCGGGAAACCGGATATCTCATGCTTGCTTTTTTACTATGAAATTTGACTATATATGTTCAATGATCGCAAAAACATCGATCAAACGAGATAAAACACGGTAAAACGGTCACAATTAATTTTTAAAGGGGCGGACTCATTGCTAAAAGTGCTCTTTTTATGATTTCAGCTTGTAGCTGGGATATGTGCGATCAGAATGACATCAAACTTAAATTAATCGGATGAAAATCGACCGAGATTGAAGCGATTGAATCGGTCCAACCAGGAACAAAAATAATTTTGGACCAGCTGCATTTTTATTGCAAATCAGGGGAACCTCGTACTCTGGCCATGAAACATTCAGAAAAATAGTCGTTTTATATGATCACTGCGTGACGTGGCTGTCAGCTGGCTAACCTCAAGTAAAAACACCAAGAAATGTGTCTTTGTTTTCGTATAGAAAGGACTGTTTTTCTGAATGTTTCATGGCCAGAGTACGAGGTTCCCCTGATTTGCAATAAAAATGCCGCTGGTCCAAAATTATTTTTGTTCCTAGTCGACCCGATTCAATCGCTTCGATTTCGGCCGTTTCCGAACCGATCGGCTTAATCTTGGTGGCTTTGTGATGGCGCGGGTCTCAGCTACACGCTGAAACCATAAACAGGGCACTTTTCGAAATGAGTCGCCCCCTTTAAAATTTTGTTTTCAGGAACAAACGCGAGCTTGTGCCGACTTACGCTCGCCCTTTTGATCAGGCAAATGCTACCAAGCACAGCAGACATCGTGACAAGAAACAGTGCGCTGAAAAATCACACGTTGTGAAACATTTCGCACGTGGGTGTTGGCAGCGCACACAAAACACGTTGTAAAGAGAATGTTTCAGACCTGCGGCAACGTGGTTGATCGTTGATCTGCTGGATTATTTTCAGGTGAAAATGTTTTGTGAGAATCACAAATAGCACAGTGGTTAAGAGTGACTGAACGTGAAAATCAAGATTCATTTGATGAATTCTTATATAGCCAATGTGCGACCAATACCTGAGAACAACATTTTAAAAATTAATTGTGACAATTTTAACGTGTTTTATCCTGTTTTATGTTGTTTTTGTGATCACAGATTACATACAGTGACATTTTATTGGGAACAGCCTGATTCTGAGAGCATGCGATATCCGGTTGCCCGGTTTAAATGCGGAATGGCAAATTTCTGCATTCCGCGTTCCGCTTTTAATCTGCTCACCTTTGCAGAATTTTGAATTTCTGCAAGTAAATTTATGCTTTTGGTTAAACTTAAACATCTCAGTTGCTGAATGCACTGACCCCTTTTACGGGGGGGCTGTATTTAGGTTTTTTACGGTAAATGATCGGTGCTTGACTTGTCTAAAGGCAGTCTACGGGAGGTTGTCACTCAGCCCCCGAATACCGTAACCCACCGCAAGCAAGATCGTTGCGAGACCCATGCTATTCGCTGCTTATCGACACGTGTATTAGCGGCAGCAAGCTGGAAATTGTCATCGTGCGCGTCGATCACCAAAACTTAGAAATGTTGGTTGGTGTTGGCGCTAACACGCAAAAGATAGATAAAAAACAAAATGGTCTCGACACGATCCTTGCAGATCAAAATTACGGTGGGTTACGGTATTCGGGGGCTGAGTGACAACCTCCCGTAGACTGCCTTTATCTGCCGACTCTTTCATTAGTTTCATTGAATGCGAGCTGTTGCTCGTGTGCGCTGTTACTTTCGCAATTCATCGCGTCGCCAATCAAGCGTCCGAGTCGAGCAAAGTCAACGTTTCTCAATTTCAAACGTCATTTCCGTCGGCGTTTGCGTTTCATCTGTTTATTCGTCGTCAGCACGACCGTCAAACACCGTTTTCTCACGAACAGTTACTCACCAGCGTCGTTTTTGCGCGAGAGTGAACGCAATGCCCGTCAAGATCGCCAGCAACTCATATCCACTGGCGCGGCGGGATGAAACTGTAGAAGATGACTTTCACGGAACAAAGGTGAGCTGAGATTTGGAGCTCGTTGGAGCATAGTCAAAAAGCAACCAAACCACCTTGATCAGTGCTGTGGCTGGGGGGGAGGGGGGTCCCCCCAATGGTACCCTACCCGCCCCGGCCTGGTGCACTACCCCCTACCCAGTGTAGTTCCTGGGGGGGTCCCCCCTAAGCAGTGTAGTTCCTGGTCCGGAGGGGGAGATAGCGGACCCTCCGTTTTTTTCGGAGGGGGAGATAGTGTACCCCCGAGGGGGGGGGACGGGGGGGGAAGACCCAAATTCGGGAAAAGTCACTTTTTGAGGTAGAAAATTTGACCTATTTTTGCCCCTTTTTGGAAAAAATTCTTCATAAAAAGGGCATTTTGGCGACTTTTGAGAACATTGACCTAAAAATCACGCATTTTTGGTATAAAAATGCCCATTTTAGGCCTAAAAATGCCTATTTTAGGCAAAAATTGCGGGAGATAGTGTACCCGGAGGGGGAGATAGGGGGATAGTGTACCACCTGAGGGGGAGATAGCGTACCCGAGGGGGGGGACCCCCCTCCCCCCCAGGAACTACACTGCCCCTAAGGTACACTAACCGCCGCGACCAAGGTACACTAGTACACTAACCGCCGCGTCAGGTACACTAACCGCCTCAATTTTTGCCTAAAATCGGCATTTTTAGGCCTAAAATGGGCATTTTTAGGCCTAAAATGGGTGATTTTTAGGTCAATGATGTCAAAAGTCGCCAAAATACCCTTTTTATGGAGAATTTTTTCCAAAAAGGGGCAAAAATCGGTCAAATTTTCTACCTCAAAAAGTGACTTTTTCCTGAATTTGGGTCTTCCCCCCCTTCCCCCCAGGGAGGTACACTAGCCGCCGCACGGAAAAAAGGGGTAGGTACACTCAGTGTAGTTCCTGGGGGGGGGAGGGGGGGGTCCCCCCCCCCTAAGGTACACTAACCGCCGCGACCAAGGTACACTAGTACACTAACCGCCGCGCCAGGTACACTAACCGCCTCAATTTTTGCCCAAAATAGGCAATTTTAGGCCTAAAATGGGCATTTTAGCCCTAAAATGGGTGATTTTTAGGTCAATGTTGTCAAAAGTCGCCAAAATACCCTTTTTATGGAGAATTTTTTCCAAAAAGGGCAAAAAATAGGTCAAATTTTCTACCTCAAAAAGTGACTTTTTCCTGAATTTGGGGCTCCCCCCCCCCCTTCCCCCCAGGGAGGTACACTAACCGCCGCACGGAAAAAAGGGGTAGGTACACTAACCGCCGCGCCGGACCAGGAACTACACTGGGTACACTAACCGCCGCGCCGGACCAGGAACTACACTGCCTCTACCCAGTGTAGTTCCTGGGGGGGGAGGGGGGGGGACCCCCCTAAGGTACACTAATTTCCCCGACCAAGGTACACTAGTACACTAATTTCCCCTCCGGGTGCACTAATTTCCCCAATTTTTGCCTAAAATTGCCATTTTTTAGGCCTAAAATGGGCATTTTTAGGTCTAAAATGTGCGATTTTCAGGTCAATGTGCTCAAAAGTCGCCAAAATACCCTTTTTATGAAGAATTTTTTTCCAAAAAGGGGTAAAAATAGGTCAAATTTTCTACCTCAAAAAGTTACTTTTTCCTGATTTTGGGTCTTCCCCCCCTTCCCCCCAGGGAGGTTCACTAATTTCCCCTCCGAAAAAGTAGGGAGGTACACTAATTTCCCCGCCGGACGGTGTAGTTCCTGGGGGGAGGGGGGTCCCCCCCTCGGGTACGTCTGTTCCCCCTCCATGGTACGCCTGCCCCACTGTTCCCCCTCCGGGTACGTCTGCTCCCCAATTTTTACCTAAAATAGGCAAATTTTGGCCTAAAATAGGCATTTTTAGGCATAAAATGAGTGATTTTTAGGTCAATGTCGTCAAAAATGGCCAAAATACCCTTTTTATTGAGATTTTTTTCCAAAAAGGGGCAAAAATGAGCCAAATTTTCGACCTCAAAAAATGACTTTTCTCCAAATTTGGGTCCTCCCCCCTTCCGGGTCCCTCCCCCCCTTCCCCCCCAGGTGGGTACGTCTGTTCCCCCTCCAAAAAAAGGGGGTACCGCCTGTTCCCCCTCCGGACCAGGAACTACACTGCCGCCGGACCAGGAACTACACTGCCCCTACCCGCCCCGCTCCGGTACTCTACCCCCCTACCCGCTAGGCCTGGGCACAATACCACTTTTGACACCCAATACCAATACCCAATACCAATACCGGCCCTGTACCAATACCCAATACCCAATACCAAATTGGTGACCCAATACCAATACCCAATACCAATACCGGGTGAGACCCAATACCAATACCCAATACCAGATCAATACTACTGAAGTGCCTGGTATTGGGTTTGGTATTGGGTTGGTATTGAGTATTGGGTTGGTATTGGTATTGAGTATTGGGTATTGCCAGTGATGTGGTTGGGGGGTATGGGGTATTACCCCCAACTGCTAGGTAGCTTTCTTGCTCCGAAACCCATACCCCCCCCCCCAAACTGGCTAGCTAGCTTTCTTGCTCCGGTCATCAAGTAAGAAAAGTGTTGATTTTAGTGCCAAAATGACCATTTTATGGGCCAAAGTGGTCAAATTCGTTCAAATTTTCTCACACGTGCACAAAAATACGCATTTTAAGGCTTATTTTAGCATAATTCAGACCAAATTTTATACCGCTGTTTTTGACTTCTGGACCAATACCCCCCCCCCAAATCGGGGTACCCGGCTAGCTAGCTAGCTTTCTTGTGCCGGACCCCTCCAGCTAGCTAGCTTTCTTGCTCGGACCAACTACATCACTGGGTATTGGTCTTAGTATTGGTCTGGTATTGGGTTTTTGGTCTGGTATTGGGTTGGTATTGGGCAGTGTAGTTCCTGGTCCGGCGCGGCGGTTAGTGTACCTACCCTTTTTTTCCGTGCGGCGGTTAGTATACCTCCCTGGGGGGAAGGGGGGGAAGACCCAAATCCAGGAAAAAGTCACTTTTTGAGGTAGAAAATTTGACCGATTTTTGCCCCTTTTTGGAAAAAATTCTCTATAAAAAGGGTATTTTGGCGACTTTTGACATCATTGACCTGAAAATAACCCATTTTAGGCCTAAAAATGTCCATTTTAGGCCTAAAAATGCCGATTTTAGGCAAAAATTGAGGCGGTTAGTGTACCTGGCGCGGCGGTTAGTGTACTAGTGTACCTTGGTCGCGGCGGTTAGTGTACCTTAGGGGGGACCCCCCTCCCCCCCAGGAACTACACTGGTATTGGGTTTGGTATTGGTTTGGTATTGGCTTTTGAGTCAGGTATTGGGTTTGGTATTGGTTTGGTATTGGGTTTTTCTGGATTGGTATTGGGTATTGGTTTTGACCCAATACCTGGGCAAACCCAATACCAATACCCAATACCAATACCAGGCCAGCTTCAATACCAATACCCAATATCAGAATTAGACCCAATACCAATACCAAACACTGGTATTGGCATGGTATTGGGCAGTGGTGTCGTTGGGGGGGAAGGGGGGGGGGGTTACCCCCCTAGTATCCGGTATCCGGTATCTTGATTTTTTCACCCAGGGGTATCCGGTATCCTGACTTTTTGTCCAGGGGTATCCTACTCTAAAATTTTTCCGAAAACCGTAAAAATCGTCCATTTTTACCACCAAAATGCTCAAAATCGCTTGCTGGCGCAAGCATTACCCCCAAAATGACCATTTTTTGCGCTTTCAACACCGATTTTGCTCGATTTTCCTCTAAAAAAATTGACCTTTTTTGAACAACCCCCCCTGGGTATCCGAGATTTTTTATTTTAGAGAGCAACCCCCCCCCCCTGGTATCCGAGATTTTTCATTTTGGGTATCCGGTATCCGAAAATTTTGGATTTTGGGTATCCGGTATCCTGACTTTTTGATTTCCCAACGACACCACTGGTATTGGGTGGTATTGGTATTGGGTATTGGGTATTTTACCCACCCATACTACCCGCCCCGCCCTGGTACCCTACCCGCCCCGATTTTTGCCCTCAAAATGCCCATTTTTCGGCCAAAATGCTCAAATTTCGACCGAAAACCCTTAAAATTGCAAACAATCGCGCGCTACGCGCGATATATGCACTTTGTAGCATATAAAAATAGGCACCCAAAAAAACTTGTATTGTACCCTACCCGACCCGAAAAATCTTCCTCCCCCCACTGACCTTGATGCAACTTCTTAATTTTCGTTCTTCAGGTCCAAGATCCATATCGTTGGCTGGAAGATCCTGACAGCACCGAAACATCCGAATTCGTCACAAAGTTGAACGAGGTATCCGGTCCGTTTCTGAAAGGGTGCGATATCAGGGATAAAATTCGAAAACGGTGAAGATTGAGGAAGAACATTACATTCAAAGGTTATTTTTTCGATTCGAATAATTATTTTTCAGGCTGACAGCGCTGTGGGATCATGAAAAGTACGGCTGCATTTCAAAACGTGGGCCTCACTATTTTTACAGCTACAATTCGGGACTGCAAAATCAAAGGTTTTGTGATTACCTTGGGTTGTTTGCTGGGCAAAAATGTATAACGTACGTGCAGTTGCAGATGAAAAAGAACGGCAATTTCAGTCAAATATTTTTTGCGAAAAAATGCGCAGCGGATTTTGAATTTTTCTGGAAAAGTGTCCAATTTGTGGGAATTACCTATTTTTACTGCAGAAGCATAATTTTCAAGCACCTTTAGGGTTCCTTAGCAGACATGTATATTATGTCATCTCTGACATATGTATAGTCCGCCGGAAAAACCTATGGTCGAGGTCGAAGGACCATAATGTAACACTATATGCATTATGTAGCTAAAAAGTTTTTTAGGCTTGGCTATTTTTTTCGACCTTCAAATCCCAAAAATCGCGCGCTCCACGCACAAACCGCTGTACTTTAGCCAAACTTTTCAACTTACGGAAATGCAAAAAGAACAAATTGATTTTGGCCTATTTTGGAGTATAATGCGTGCAAAACACCATTTTTCGGACCTCTACCCAGCCGTTACCAGATCCCTTTTTGTAGAAAAAAGTTACCGAACCCCTCTAAATTTTTGGCCGTTGCAATTTTACCGTAGCGTTGTATTTTGTGGACGTCTGGTTCCTAGCAGTGGCGTCGTTTTGGGGGGGGGCGGATTGGGGGTTACCCCCAGTGTGGTGGCAGGCCCATGTGTGGGAGGTGAGTATGATGCGGGATTGGGACTGGAAGCGTGAGAGGTATGATTTTGGTCACTCAAAAAAAGCCACCGTTTTTGTGATACAATTTTGGCCAAAAAATGAGGTAAAGATAGAGCTTCTTCCAAATTTTCGCTGAAAATCACCTAAAAACACATATTATAGTTGGTAAAAATAGTGCTTTTTCCAAATTTTCGCTAAAAATCGCCTTAAAATGCATATTATGGGTGGGTTTGCGCGCGCGATTTTTGGGAAAATAAGGTCGAAAAACCGATTTTTGCCTTGAAGAGGTATAAATTGCTTGTGACGTTGTGAGAGGTAGGATTTGGAGTTGTGAGAGGTAAGTACTCAACACCCCCCAACCCCCTCGGGTTTTGTGGTAGGTAAGTACTGAGAGGGGGTAACCCCCAACCCCCCTTGCCACTACTGTGGTTACCCCCTGGTATGGGGTATGGGAAATCGGCCGGTGGTATGGGGTGTGGGAAATTTTTCACTTTTGGAACAAGGACCCCGAAGAAATGATTTTTTGACCCCGAGAAGTACCAAAATTGACCATTTTTCGTCCAAAAATGTCAAAAAATCGCTTGCTGCCGCAAGAAAACTCTGTTTTGAGCACTTTTTAGACCAATTTTTGGCACTTTTAGAAGATTTTTATGTTCCAGTTTTCAGTAACCCTACCCTCGGGTATGGGAAATTTTTGAGTTTTTGGTATGGGAAGTTTTTGATTTTTGGGGAATGTATGCGATTTTTTCCAAAGAAAATTCTGCAACGATATTTTTCCGGAAAATAGTGCGGCTATAATATGCTTTTTTCTTACGTACATAAATGTCAAAACGAAGCATTTCCGATGTTTCGCCAATTTTTCTTGAATAATTGTTTGCGTTTTACGTGCAATGCAATTCCGTTTGTTCTCGCGATGCGAAAAAATCCGAATTCTTTGATCTTGCAGCGTTCTTTACATCACCGATGCGCCAGATAAAGATGGGAAAGTCTTTCTCGATCCAAATAAACTGTCCGAAGACGGTACAACAGCGTTGAAGTTCAAGTCGTTCACGGAAGACGGCAGCATAATGGCGTATGGACTGTCGGAAAAGGGGTCCGATTGGACCACGATGAAAGTAAGGAAAGTTTTTGTCTGAAAATTGAGAAAAGTTAAATTTCTATTTGCATGATAATGTTACAGTTCATGAAAGTGCCGTCAGGTGAAGCAATCAAGGACGAACTAACGGATCTGAAGTTTTCCTCGTGTGCGTGGACGCACGATAACAGTGGCGTGTTCTATACGGTGGGTGATCATTTGCAACAAAAACTTTCCATCGTAAAATTGTAAAAAATTGATTTAATTTACAGCGATATCCAAAGAAAGAGCGCGCGATGGACGGTAGAGCAAACGAAAAGGACGCGTTTCACACATTGTACTATCACAAAATGGGTACTGAGCAGAAGGATGACATTATTGTGGTGGAATTCCCACATGAACCCGATTATATGATGTTGGTTTCGATAAATACAGGCTGCAGTGTCGCACCTTCGTTTTCTGTTATGCCTGCTATCTTGGCGACCACTTGTACTTACAAAAACATCTGAAACCTGGCAAAATTTAAAAAAAATGCCAAAACCTCGCCGTAATTTCGTTTTGCATTTAGTGGCGCCGAAGTATCGAGCGACGGTGATTATTTGGTGGTCAGCATCGACAAAGGCTGTGATCCGCACAATCTGCTGTTTTGCGTCGACCTGAAAGCCATTCACAACAAGATTTCGGGTCAGAAATTGTCATATTTTGATTGCTTTGATGGAAAACTTGTTCATGATAATGAATGTTTCGTTTCAGAAAAGCCGAAGCTGGTTCCGATCATTGACGATTTCCACGCTAAATATGAAGTGAGATGATTTTGTGTGATGTTTTTTCGAATTTTAACTGAAAAATACTGTTGGTCAACAGTATGTTTATGAAACATCCCTTAAAATCGATTTTTTTCAGTTTATTGACAACAACGGCTGCGAAATGCTCATTCTCACCAATCATAATGCGCCCATGTTCAAACTGATGAAAATGTCACTGAAGGTTCCTGACGAGGTATGACTTTTTCGGGTGATGTTCTCGTTTCAAATCTTCAATAAATCGTGTATTCCAAAAAATACATTTGCAGAAAAATTGGTCGACCATAATTCCGGAAGATCCAAAAGCGAAATTGGACTGGGTTTCGGTAGTTGACAAAGATAAGCTGGTTGTATGCTACATGAGAGACGTCAAGGTGAATACACTAAAGACTGTTTCGTCTTGTTGGTGTGATTCTTTGTTAATAATCCATTCATTTTAGTTTGATTCCAGAACGAGCTCTACATGTACGATTGCGAAGGGAAACATTTGATGCAAATTCCATTGGAAATCGGTTGTGTTGGAGGATTCTTTGGTGACAAGAATTGCGATGAGGTAACTTAACCTGTGTTGATCTTCATTCGCCATATTGTCAAATTAAAGAAGAATTTATTTTTGGACAGCAATTCAAAATAACATTCTTAGATATTCTACTATTTCGAATCATTCACCACTCCTGGCCGAATCTACCAGTGCGATTTGAAACATCTGAATAACAATATGAAACCCAAGGTTGGAATGAAAACGGCTCCAGTATTCTGATTTGCAGCTTATTTTCCGGCCTCAAATATTTACATAATCACCTTTTATAGGAACTGAGAAGAATCCACGTCAAAGATTTCCACGGTGACTCAATTGTCGTGAAACAAGAGTTCGTTGCGAGCACGGATGGCATCAAAGTGCCCGTTTACATCATGCACAGAAAAGTTCGTTTTTTGCTTTTCTTTTTTGTGGATTGTTTTGCACTCTTAATGTTTTAGGATCTCGACACTACCACTGGTCAACAACCTACCGTACTTTATGGTTACGGTGGTTTCAACATTGCATTATTACCGTACTTTTCCGTCAGTCGTGCCATGTTGCTCGAGAATTTGAATGGTGTTTTTGCGATCGCTAATCTCAGGGGTGGATGGTGGGTGTTGTTCTCGTTTTATACCAAGGGCCGACCAAAACATCATCTTCAAATGCAATGAATTCTGCAGTGAATACGGCGAGAAGTGGCACGAAGGCGGGATGAAACATTGCAAACAGAATGTGTTTGACGATTTTATCGCCGTTGCTGAACATCTGATCAAATCGAATATCACTTCGCCGTCAAAGTCGGTGTCTATTATAACTATTGTTCAACTGCATAGCACAAATTATAAAATTTTGCAAAATTTTATTTTGTTCTCTCCAGATTGTGCATTCAAGGCGGCTCGAATGGCGGTCTGCTTGTGGCTGCTTGTGCCAATCAACGACCGGAATTGTATGGCGCAGTCGTGAATCATGTCGGGTGTGTTTTAGGGACTGACAAATGATAGCTTGTCATTTTTTAAAAAATTAAGCTTTTTTGGTATCCACCGACTCTACTTGCAGTGTGAACGACATGCTGCGTTTCGGTCTGTTCACGATCGGTGCCGCGTGGCTGCCTGAGTTCGGCGACCCGCAGAAGAACAAGGATGATTTCGAATATATTTACAAGTTGGTTGGCTGGGATTTCGTTATTTTCGCTTAGTTGGTCAAGGTTAGCAGCCAATGACACCGGCACGTATAAGGTTAGGTGTTTCCCGTGCCTTTCGCCCCGATTTTGGTGCCACAACGTTTCCGGCATGTGGCATCCAAAAACCGGACATTTATTTACTGGAAGTAAAATACTTTTGTTGAAAGCAAGCCAAATCAAAACTCAGTCTGTTGGATAATCTATCACCAAGTTTGATTCCAGCGGAAACGTTTCACCTTGTGAATAAATTGGTCAAGGAATTTTTGCAGCTAATCTTTTCCGAAATTGTCGATGTTGATTCCAAATCATAATCATAACTTCATTCATTGTCACTCATTCCAGATATTCGCCCCTGCACAATCTCAACATTCCCGCCGATCCACAAGTGCAATTGCCGTCAATGCTGTTGTGCACGGCCGACCATGATGACAGAGTCGTGCCGTTACATACGCTCAAATACATGGCACAGTTGTACGAAGTTGTGAAGGGATGCGAGAAACAAACGAATCCGTTGCTGTGCAGGGTGGAGGTGAAGGCGGGACATGGCGCTGGCAAACCCACCAGCAAAGTGGTATGTTCTTTGGAGGGTTTATTATCGAACGGTGACCGGTTTGTCATTAAATCGTTCCTGTCTTGGTCACATAACTTTGCAACATCAAAGATACCTTGAGCTTAACTGATGCCACTGTTCTCTCGCTCGAATTATGAGATGCTCATCCCACCCTCCGAACCGCTAGAGCTGCGTAAAGCAGGCAAAAACTTGTTTCTCAATGGTATGCTAGCTGCGGCCATACCTCTCAAAATTCGAAAAAAATTTTCAAGAGCCAGCTCGAGCCACTTGAGCAACAATATCACTTTTTGTCAGATTGATGAACTGACGGATGTCTATTCATTCATATCACGTGTGCTTGAACTGACTTGGCATGAAAAACTCAACGCTGATGCGAATGGGGATGTGAAACAGAAAATGTGATGATTTGTGTCTTGGTCACGTTTATTGCCGTTTTTGATTCTATTATTGTTAATCTGTGGTTTTATCGACCTTAATATTTTGTTTCTCTGCCTTCGCGTTTGCACCGCAAGACGACCAAGTACAGATGATTGTGCAATTCCGTGTTTTATGCTGTTTTGTTGTTCTTGTTGTATTTTAATCAGGTGAACCAACATTTGTGACGTCATTTAGTCAAGAATTATCCGCGCGCATCCCCGTGCCATTTTGTTATGCGCTGAAAAGGTATGCGTGTTACTTGTTGTTATCGGTGATGAACGATAAATATCCATGATGAGCATGAAATGCAGTTTTCGGTATTCAGAATGTTGTGGTGCTGTTCGGTTGAAAGTTGTCCGCACAATCCCATGATATGGGTGTGTTACAATAATCTTGTAATTCTGAGTCCGCTTTGCTGAAATAATGGTGAATCTTCAGCATGAGTTCGAGAGCGGACCTACAGATTCTGGTTGAAGATCAGAAGAAGCAAATTGGATTGTATGAGAAGAAGCTGAAAGGTGGATGTTTGCAAAATTTGCACCCAGAATACTTTCCATCGTAGGTGTCCTCGTTTATTATTTCCCTGTTTTCAGACTTGATCCACGCATACAAAAGCCTGTTGGCTGAGAAACAAGCGCTTGACTCTAGTCTACAAGCGTTGGCGTCTGGACAATCGGAGAAAAATGAGGTTCGTATATTATTCGCGAAAAAAATCCAGATAAATACAGATTTGTAAATACAGATACAGATTTGTTTGTAAATACAGATTTTATTGGAACAACTTTGCAGTCAAAATCCCTCGAAAACGTCGAATCCACCTCGGACACGAAACCAAGCGCGGCCACAACGTCGAGCAGCACCACAGCCATTGGGGGCACTAATGATTCAATCGCTACTTTGCAACGATCTCTGACTGTATTGACACAGGAAAAGGCCCGCAAGGAAGCGGCTTTCGCTGCTGACAAAAAGCAGTTGTTGGTTGGTCATGTGGTGTTACGTGTGGATTTTGGATTACAAATTTCATGTTTGCTTTTCTGGCAAGTCTTGCATCGGTCCGGAACTTTCGATCTCGAAGTTGCTGTTTTAATTGGGATAATCTTTCAAGGTTCTCCCGATTATTTTCTCGTGGTGCAAAGTTGCCACACCATACAACATACATTGCTCCTTCCAGCACTGATCAACCGTTTGATGATAAATTTCACACGATGGAATGTTAATCGAAGAATGCGTATTAGAAACAACGCCCAGCACTACAGACGCAGGAAAACCAAAAAAAAAAGCACACAAAAACCCCAGAACACCCAAAGAACCAAGGGAGGAAACAACGAAGAGAAGAAGAGAAAAGGAAGAACAGAAAAACACACAACCAAAAAAACAACAAAAACAAAAAAAAAAAAAAAAAAAAAAAAAAAATACAATAACAAAATTTCAGTTTCGTCATAAATAAAATTCAAAACGTTTATTAAAATTTAAACGTTAAGCCAGTCATTTATCTTTGCAGGCCGAGCACGAGCGTTATCGCCACGAATGCGAACTGGCTCTGGAATCACGTGACAGCGAGCTGGCATTGCTGCGACAGCAAATTAACGAATCACAGGCCAGTCTCAAACGTGAACAAATTGAGCGGGATGTGCTGAGGAAGGAACATGCCAATATTATACAACAATTGGAGGCGAAACTTGCTGCCAGACAAACGGAACACTCGAAAATGGCGCAATATGTCAGTTAAAAGCCTTGTTTTTTCTTGGGTAAAACTAATTTTTTCAACTTTTCAGTTTGGTTTTGTTGTCTTATGTTTAAGATTTATTCAAAAACAGTGTCATTTCCACAGTTTGGTTTTGTTGTGTTAGGTTTAACATTTATTCAAAAACAGTGTCAATTTCATTTGCTGACTACGGTCTTGTTAGTCAGTCAGTTATAGGCTTTCTGAAACATTCTATTGTACCATGTTAATTCTGCAGCAATTTACTCGTCATCCTCAACTCCTTGTGCTGTGCTACCGCGATCCATGATTATCTTGCGTACCTCACTATTTTCTCAGCCAGTTTAATAATGTACTGGATTATCTCAATCATTATTTGTCTTTCGAAACAGAACCACATTGATATACAACCTCAGATGATGTCCTAGGTGGCCGAAACGACGACCACGCGCGAGTTCAGCCAGCAACAATACAAGGACCAAGTGAGTGAACTGATGCGAAAATTGGAGAAAGCGGCGCACAAAGTTGAGAAACACAAAAAGGCACACGAGAAGACCATTGAGGATATGCAGCACAAGTTCATGCGTGTCAAGGTTGGGTTTGAAGAATGGTGTACAATCTTCATCTTCACAGTTACCCTCACCCAAACCCTCAATTCGTGGTAAAACACTGTGCGCATGTTACAAAACAAGTGTGTTTCCGATCTTTTGTGGTCAGCGAGCAGTGGACTTTCGCCTGTTCGTTTCAACATTTTTTTGTTTTCTTCACTTCAGCCGATTTTATGGTAACCGTGAAACATTTTGAACCAGCGTGATTGCTTGGCATGGGTTGAAGAGCAACAACTGCGCCTTAACTGAAACAAGCCAGCAGTAGATTGATATCCCCTTTACAACACATTGTAGTATGCATAAGTTTGAGGCCGAATCTACTTCATTCCCATTGGCTGCACAGGCCACTCTACTTGCAATTGCTGAATCAAGGAGAACAAAATTATAGAAATCTCGATTTCGTTCTGTTAGATATTTTCGATCGAGCAGCATTAAGTCGGCCATTTTCGTTCTGTTTTCACAAATGGCCAGGTCAACCCCAGTGCTGCCCAAATTCACGCTTGCACCAATAAGGCCCTTTTTGATCATTGCAGTGCGCCTACGAACAACAGTTGGACGATGAACGTGCCAAGTGCGCTTCGATGGAGCAACGACTGCAAACGGTGGATTCGCATTGTGCTGACACGTATGAGACGAAGTTGGCTGATTTGACGCAGAGTTTGGGCGAGACGCAACGATTGCATCAACAGGACTTGCACACTATTGAGCGATTGAAAGTTGGGGTGATTGATTGGTGATTTTTGTTTGTTGAGGAAATGTAA
>JASAMV010000739.1:0-40477 GCA_030248065.1 Rhynchonema sp. JSB1_4
TAAAAACCAACGACATTGCCGACATCTGCCCACTCTGCGACAGCACGAAGCTGAACGTTTAGAAAGTTTTGTGCGGCGACGGGAGGCACTTGCCATCATGTCGTTTACATAATGGCCAGCATCGGATTAATAAACACTTTTCTGCCAAACACGCTTGCGAGAATTGGAAAATTGGTGAGTTGTTCGGTGGCCAAACAAAATTCGTTAGCTTTTTGGTCGTCAGCGGCAGCAATGATGAAAGAGGATCCGAAAGTACCAGTACATACATGGCATACGGTATTAGTTGGAGTTGAATTATAAATGATCTGGTACTGATTCACGCTTCATGTTGCACCTTTGACTGTGAAAAGCATTTGCAAGAGGATATGAACTTGATTGTACGAAAGCACATCTCCAAACACAAACTTCTCTCCATTAATTCTACCATAACAAAACTTCAACGATTTGCTCGCTCAAGTTCATGTACCGCTGTCTCTGTTATTGTGATTAGATGAATGTCTGATTAATGTTGTCAATGCAAACAATATCTGTAGTGCTGTTTTTGATTCCAAGTTTGATTTTGGGGGTCTGCCGTACTGCTGCCACGTCTGTGAAAGTGAAGAAAATTGCTGGTTCATTGTTACCGTACTCGTCATTAATGATCTTCCTGTTATTTGTCGTGCGTTATGTGTATCAAACTCTTGATTTGCTCGGTCATGTACTATTCATGTGAGGTGACCTATCCTATTTCATGACTATTCACGTAATTTGTTGGAAAGAACACAAAAATCCCATTTATTCGCATGTTCTCTGGCAATTATGATCGGTGTGTGATATATTCGCCAGTTGTGTTCAATGTTTGGTGTTCAGATTATGTGGGTGTCACTGTCATGAAACGTCGTCTGAGATTGATGCATTCTTATGTTTTTGGTATTCGTGCTGCTCCTGTTGACTCTATTTCGTTCAGTTCTGATTCCAATTCTCGCTCCAGTTCTCGTTTTAATCATTCTCGTGCCATTTGTATCCCACGTGCTGAAACTCATATTCTCGCTACCAGTGCTATTGTTATCATGTCCCATCTTTACAATGCTTACCTGACTTTGCTGTTTTCCTGCGAATGGGCACATTCAAAGGAGTCATTCGTTCGCAAAGCTATTGTTGAAATGTTGTTCAGATTTGCGATTGCTGCCAGTGAAATTTATCCGTCCGTGTGTGAAATGTAATTGACCGATCATGCTGTTCTGTGTTTTCTAGTGTTTTTTTGCTCCTTATCATCATCTACATATTTCGATCAGTAACTACACACTGGCCCACTAATCAATTGTAATTATTTATGTTTTCGTAGTTACTGTCCAGCTTATGCGTGTTGTTGACGTTACCATGTTGCTTCTGATAGATAAAAAACTTAAAACTGAAGTTGACAATCTGAGTTGATGACAGTAATAAAAAGCCCGAACATACAATCAAGCACTGTGTTTTAGGCGCGTTGGAAACAAATGAAACGTAAAACACTGACTGACTAACCTGCCTTTGCCTTCGGCGACCGCGACCAAAACTCGGCCAGTTGATCAAAGGCCAACGCTGTATGAGTTCAATCGTTGACATCTCAGCGCTCGTCGCGCCCACTTTGGGCCGTATGTGGGACCTGGGACCTCGCGGGAATTGCCACGTGCTTTATGAGGATACGATTTTTTAGCAGGTCGCTTTACCGATGTGTTTTGAACCGTCCATGCAATGTAACCGATGACCAGGTCGGCAATGTCTCTGGAATCTTGATCCACGACGTGAATGTCATAGTTGTTCGCTCCGTACACTCTACAAGTGCTTGATGCATTAATCAAACATGAAAAAAAACTACTCCTCGATCACAAATTTATGACCCGATGTGTTTTATAATCTTTCGTTCACCTGGTCACAAATGCTCTGTACAATTGAGCGAGTTTGTTTGCGTCAGCGTGCAAGAGTTTATTTTCTGGATCATGGAGGTCAGCACGAGCGGTGAGGTACAGCATGAAAGTTCCTGAAATAATCTGAGCGTGGGGATCCAAAGCTTTGATTGAACGGCTTCACGTAGAATAATTTTTGCAATTTTCTCGCTTGCAGGTTCACACAAGAAAGTAGGAATGGTTACTGTCATCCCTTATAAGTTTAACACTGTCATCCACAACCTCACAGCGCTACAAACACAATACTGACCTTGAAGCGGTTCAACCTGCGTTTGAATGAACGACGAATGTCCGTATTGTGACACCAGGTGTCCAACATGAGTCCACAGATCGTCTGCTTCCGACCAGTTTTCATCAACGGATGGCCAGCCTCCATGTTTGTCAATGATGTCACGAAGCAGGCGGAGTTGTTTGGCTGAATTGACCGCCACTGGCTGCACGCAACTGTCATAGAAACGCTTGGCTTTGTGTATGGCTTGCGGCACGGCTGGGTCGTTGAGCTGTGCAAAAATTTTGGAAGTTGAACAAATTTCCCGATTTAGAATTTAGAACTCTGCTGCTTACATTTGTTACCACCATCATTTCATCGATGATATCATTTGCTTCATTCGCCATTGTTGCCCAGAAGCTCGGCTGGAAAATGGTCATTGTGATACATTCGATCGGTGACGTTAAACTACAGTCTCTGATAGATGTCAACACGACCATTTCTTGCGCAATGCACCTACGCACGATAAAACGAACATCAGCTCTATCCTCCAAAACTAACCCCATTGTGATTACCACAGGCAAATTGATAGAAGTTCTGGCACGGATTGGCCGTCAAATCCATTGATTTCAACAAGTGCGCGGTGAGCACTTCGATCTCATCGGTTTCACTCGTTCCTGTTGTCGTTGTGAGTGTTGTTTTGGATGTTGTTGTAGTGGTTGATGTCGGTGGCGTTAACGTCGTGGTTGGTGGCCACATCCATGGCGTTGTTGTTGACCACGACCATGATGTTAGGGTTGCGGTTTGAATAGCACGAGACTAACCGAGATCATCATCAATATAAACACTCTGGAAGCCATCGTGAACCTATCCTGGGAGAGAATAGCAAGAACGCGAGTTACAGGTTGAAGCATGGGGCACTTTTTATCCTTTGTTCACACCAAAGGACCTGACTAATGCGTCCGTCTAGCACCACTAACGTTAACCTAACCTTTACTTTTCGAACAGAAGCTCAAACAATCACCAATTGAGTCAATCAAACAATAATTTGCACAAAAATATTCCATGTATTTCAAAAGACAGGCACCGTATTGTCTTGTAAACATTTGTCAACATTTGCGTGCTATATTGTCAAACTCGATGATCATAACAAACTAAAAGTCACGCGCCAAAAGATTAACTATATCAGCACATGAACAGGAATTAGATGGTAGGAAGATATTTTTCCATTTTCGCCAGCTTGTATTGATCACTGTCTAGACTTGGGCCAAACGATAGTGCTCAATGACTTGGCCGTCACTTTCAGCGATAGTGCACGATTGCCTGCCGTCTCGACCCGAACTGTTTGGGACACAATAGATCTGAAAGGACACAAAGTTCGCAGTGCTTTGATCGAGTTCGTACGGATCGTAAAGCTTTGACACTGCTTATGCTGTCTGACTTTTAACAACTATTGATTAAATAAAGAAATAAGAGACATGCAGACATGCAGATACGAGGAAAGCATCGAGCATATGACTTACAAGCCAGGTGTCCAATCCAGCCGTCTGCTGCAGCAGCAAGACACGAAAATAACTCGGAAAAGTTCCATACTCACTTGTTCAAAATGACAAGAACACGATGTTTGTTCGGTGTAACGACTCCGACCGTCTCGATTGATCTGCCGGAGGATGACGTTTGAATTCGGACTGATTTCGGAGGCATGAAGGCACTGAAATTTTGCAGAGTGTGTTGGCCACCCAGAGCCTCATAGCACTCCACGCAACGTGTTACGCGCATGCGTGTGCATGAAGTGTTACGATGACGTGTCATAGATAGCCCATAGCGATCGATTGGTCGCATGGTAGACAAAGTTGATGTATAATTTGAATGCTTATGAGTACTTTCTGGAGTAACCAATTGTCCTACTTAACGTACCCGTTAGGCTTACAAAGTAGAATTCGTTGCGATTACCGCTTCACAATCAACTCACCTGAAATGAGCCATCACATAATACATTGGTTGCTTGTAGAATTCTCCCGACGTAGAATTGACAATGACCGGTGAGTCAGCCAGGTTCGACACCCAGTTTGGTCCACCTTTCAGATCTAGCGCCATGTTCCAATCAACCCAGCCGCCGACGTAATTGTTTAGGTCTGAAAAAACAACTTGGCGTTTCGCAAATAAAACAACTACAAAAAAATCGCGTTTTCAAATCAGAAATTACAAGAATCAGAGGGCGGCCTAAGTTTTTACCATTTATTTCTTTAGACTACGAATGAGAGCAAACAGAAAGTAAAGGCAAACGACACCAACATGAGCCCGATTTCGGAGGTGGCAGATTGGTGAAACATTCATTTGGGAAATCTTTCACGTTGTAGAATGCAGCGTTGTGCATGAGGATTTTTTCTTCCTATTCGTTTTGCAAACAACATCACCTCTGAAATCACACACACACACACACAGACACAGGTCTTCAAGCAACGACGCAACATTTCCCGACCTTCGATGATGTCGTTCGCATAGGCCTGTCCTCTGGCCCAGTTGCCAAGCAGCGGTTTCCGTTCAAACTTCGGGCCTTGAAATCCAGTGCAAGCCTCCGTACCCAGCATGAAATAGTCGGGGTGCTTGTCGTGAACTTTGCTCAACAGTTTGGCAGAGGTGAACCAGTCCATGTACCAATGGATACCGATGCCCGATACGTACTTGGCCGCTTCGGGATCCGAGAGAATCTACAGATGTGAAAATGTTTAACGTTAATCTGCGGTTCAAGTTGAATGGCAAGCACGACTGCATTTAAACAAAAATTGCTTGAGCACGTACCACGTCAGCAAAGTGGTTGACAAAGAATCGCTGGTCATCATGAATCATCAGCTTCAGATGTCCGTATCCACTGCTATTTAGGGTGGGGCCAAGGTCGGTTTTCACGAAGTTGCGCATCATTTTAGGCGTGTAGCCTGAAAGTATCCACAATATGTCTGTTTTTTGAATTTTTAACAACAACTGAAATATCACGTGCGGCCAACCCATTGTTTGCCATGCATAATTTGGAATGAAACCACTGGTCGGTTCGTTTTGCACTGTCAGACCCCAGAAGGAGATATTTTGAGCCTTGTAAGCGTCGAAAAATCTGAAACGACCAGTAATTCATTTGTTGTTAAGCCTAAAGAAACAAAGACCACAAAACGAAAGTGCAAGTCACCGAACATAGTAGTTGGCCCATGTTTTGTGGTATTTGTTGCCGGCCTTGCCCAACAACCAGCCCATGCCCGTCATGTCATTGCTGCTTTTCATCCACGCAGGCGCAGACCAGGGACTGGCAAACAGCTTCAGACTAGAATTCGTTAGATTGTTCGCTTGCCAAATGAATGGGATCTGAAATGATATCAGACTGAGTTGATACGTAGGCTTGGTGACCGGGCAGTTGAGCAAAGCCAGTTTGAGCAGAGTGATCATATTTAGTTGCAATCTGTTAGGCTCAGCTTTATTTTGTTATCGAGCTTGGTTGTTTGGGCTAAGGCAGGCATAGTCGTTCTTAGTTTCTGCTCTTTTGCTCTTGCTCAAAGTGATTATGCTGCCATGTCGGTTGTGTTCAATTGCCTCCTTCCACCTGTAAATTAGTTCTACAATTTCGGCCCGCACAGTGCACACCGACTATTTAAAGAATCAAGGGCATGAAGGTACAACGATGAGTGGTACAATGAATTATGCCTGCTCACCAGAGACCTTGTATTTAAGATCCTCTTGCGCAAGAGCAAAGTGCGTGAGGCTGAAATCGGCTTTCACATCATCATAGGAATAGTTTCGAGTGGAGAAATCACAGCTGGCAATTGGGACACGGCCAATCGTGTAGCCGGCGCCTGAAATTTCAATAGAACTTGAAGAACGTTCCTGTCAAATTACATGCTCAAATTAAACGTTCAAAACCGACTGTTCGGCCCAAAGTATGAGCGCAACAGATGCGTCCGTGCTCGTGCCGGCAACGAAACAAGGTTGATACCGGTAGAGTCACTGAACGCACCACCGAAACCGAGGATTTCTTGGTACTTTTGCGATGGATTCACCTGAAGAGAAAAAAAGAGAGAATGCTGATTTGATTCATTTATAGGCCTAACTTTATGCTCGAGCAGGTCTTGAAACGGAAAGCTGTGCCGCGGAACTGAACCGTTGCAAAGTAGAAATCTCTTTATCGATATTCTGTTTTTAGTGTTGCCGCCATCTTTTCAGGCACACGATACCCCAGCATGTAACCTGAGTTCAGGCACAACTTTGGAAAAAACATCAACCTTGACAACGACTGTATGACGCTGACGTCTCCAATGAGGCTGCCTTTCCGCGTTCCACGTCAAGTTCGAGTAAACGAGTCTGAGACCGCGTTGATCCGACGTGTACACTGCGATCTGATTGTCGGACAATGCGGGAATCGAGGGTATCGTGTCACAATAGCTGAAGTGATTGGTGATGACAAACGATGCTAAACGTCGACATGTAATCAGTGATCATGGAAACATCAAAACACACGGACCTTAACGTAAACCACTACTGTAAGTCACCAGTACACCTCCAAAGTGCGCAACCGCACAACTGACCTGCTGTCACACACGCACACCACCTGCGATTGGCCATAACTGCGTGCGTTGCAGGATTTTTGCACAATTTCAGCCTCGATCATAATGACCAAAAAGATCAGGCAAAGAGCGAAAGTTGAACGGACTAGCTTCATGCTGATTTTCACGAATAAAATTCGATAACCTTGTGTTTGTCGACAGCTGTACTTGCCCCCAGACAGACAAATATGCTGTTTCAGGCATTAACAACGGTGTGCTGCTCAGAGCGAAACACCGATAAGGTCGGAAAATTGCACAGATTATTATAAGGTGGTCGGTTGCGTAGATTTATACCCTGCGTTATGTGTACAAAACTGTGTTTAGAGATCGTGTAAATTACCATGTAAGCCATTTTTTATGACGTAAGTTCATTGCAGAGATAAGGCAAACCTGTGTTTACAGATTGCGGCTATGGGTCAACAAGATTGATAAACTAGTTTGTTGGGGCGTTCATTGCGCTGGTTTTATTCGCTGAATGGTTTTTACAATCACTTCTATGCGGTCGTGGAATCTGACGAGTTTACGATTTCTGAGAGTCGTATACTCTTTTAAAAAGACTATTTTACGCACATGCAGACGATCGAATGGAAAAATAAGTACAGAAATACTAAATCACTTTTCAATTTAATCGACAAATCAAGTCAATATACATACTCGGCCGATCACACAATAATATTTACCTTGCTGCGAGTACCACACTCAACCAGCTGTTTCGCGGTCGAGTACATTGAACAGATCAGCTGGTTGAACTTAGTGTTCAGTGTAAGATAGACAATCAGGCCCCAAAAATCGGACTCGATGTCATACGCATATAATATAATTATATGTGTACACAAGAAGCATGGTTATACGGTCATGGAAGAATTATCGCTGTTGTTGCAGCCGGTCCGACACCATGACCTCTTCGTATGATGGAGGTGGTGCAACGTCGTTCTCAGCATCGTCGTGGTTGTGCCCCGTTGGCTGTTGGGATCCGTTGTGCCTCATCGTTGAATGAACAGGACAAGCCGGCTGATGTTTCACGTATTGGAAGAACATGGCGTTCATATCCACTTTCACGGGTGGGTGGTCCTCGCTCTCTGTGTGGTAGGTAGTGCAGTGGTTCCTCGTTGCAGTCAGTGACCCCCAGGGCTGATAGTGAAAATTTCCGAGCCAAATGTTGGAGTTATATCTTCAGTTTTGCCATTTTGTTAGGGCATGCGTATTATCAGGTCATCTCGTGTTTTTGCGCGTGCGTTCCTGCGGATGCGCATAAAACTGACTGACTGACTGAGCCAAACTCAAACAGCGCCGTTTGGGAATCCGAATTATTCATGTGGGCCTGTACGCCACAGTGATCGAAAGTGATACCGATCGTCACGTATGTCACAATTGTAGGTGGCAGCGCTGTGCCTGCCCTAGCACGTCGCCTACAGGAACCCGTCATACATACATACCTATAATACGTGATGACGTCACCGCAGCACAGACGGGTATCCAGTGTGTACGTCTGAGTGCGAGCAACATGCGACCTATTGCCATAATGGACCACGCCCAGTCATTGCCCTTAGTCGCCACCCACGGTCGAGTGGAACCACTGAACCTAATATGCGTGTTGTTGCTGTCGTTGTCACCTTCGTCAGCGCTCTCTGCAACGCTGTCATCATAGGTATCAGCCAAAGACCCTGATATTCAGGAGAAAGCAATCGAGATTTTTGATCCGGTTGCATGCCAATTCGGCGAGCATGAAATCAACAGGCGGTCGCGCGCGCGCGCTGTGTGTGTGTGTGTGTGTGTGTGTGTGTGTGTGTGTGTGTGTGTGTGTGTGTGTGTGTGTGTGTGTGTGTGTGTGTGTGTGTGTGTGTGTGTGTGTGTGTGTGTGTGTGTGTGTGTGTGTGTGTGTGTGTGTGTGTGTGTGTGTGTGTGTGTGTGTGTGTGTGTGTGTGTGTGTGTGTGTGTGTGTGTGTGTGTGTGTGTGTGTGTGTGTGTGTGTGTGTGTGTGTGTGTGTGTGTGTGTGTGTGTGTGTGTGTGTGTGCGCCGAATGATCAATCACGCCACATTGAAATCAATAAAACTAACATAAGTCAGTACCTAATGTCACCAACCAATATCGACGTAGTAGTCTTCCATAAAATTTGTCACCCAGTCCTGCATCTGTTGTGCGCCACAGACAACCAAATTCCTCTTGTGCTGCGGCGCCAGCACAAAATGTGGCACACGCAGTGGTGGACAGGAGCGAAGAATGAACACACCTACATATAAGTAAAATCCAATCATTCTGGAGATGAGTTCGCTTGATTTTCAAAGAAAACACGCAAACAAATACAAACTTTTATGATCGATGTCAGGTGACAGTGTTGGACTCGCGATGCACTGCCAACCGAGCGTGCGCAAATGGGACATCATGTACGTCAATAGTTGATGCGCGCACGCAAACTGCTCACCGCAGCTTGACCACGGCGCTCCTTCGAGTTTGAGTTCGTCGCAGTCCGCTTCCTGCAAACGCACGCAGCTGAAGTATAAGCAATCCACCAGCTCATGGCACTCAACACACACAGGCTGCACGCTACATTACTGCCGTCAATGAATGCATCTATTATCTGCAGTTATCCGTTGAAACGTCCCCAAATTTTGCAACTATGCAGAAAAGTGTTATGGCAAGCAGCAAATGAAAACCGGATAAATTAAAAAGCGGTCATCAAAGAATGACAGTCGCTCAAAGTGTACATTTTGTTAAGAAATAGGCGTGTGCTGCTGCATGGGCTGTGTGTATAAAAAGTGCCATGAGCCGATGGATTGACCATACGTATAGTCCGTCCATCAGCTCATGTCACTTGTGATGCTGCTGGCCGACTTGTTCCCTTCCTCCACGTTCTAATGAAAGAGAAATTGAGTTTCCGAAAAAAAATTATTTTTGGTCCTAAATTGTGGTTTTTATGAAATCGACGTGTTTTATCGATTTTAATGTAATTTAATTTTAAATTTGATCGAATTCAATCTTTCTCGACACATTTTATTATTATTATTTTAGTTTTTTGCAAAGTCGGTCACGCTCAATTTCTCTTTCATTAGAACGTGGAGGAAGGGAACAAACCAGCCAGCAGCAACCGAAAGTGCCATGAGCTGGTGGACCGACTATACATCTTTTTTATAATTCGTGGTACATGTAGTTTTGGGCACCACGGTGTGGTAAACTGCTAATTTCGTTACCAAATGCGTTTTTATAGACGCAAACAGGGTTGGAAAAAATTTTTTTTTTAAAAAGTCTGAGATTCGGGGAAATTTTACCAAATTTGCCTAAAAAACGCGCAAAATCGCGAAAAAATGCAACTTTAATTGACAAGTCACTTTTGCGACTTGGTTTGCATCACTTATCAAGGGTGTTTACGTCATTTCGGTGCGATCCAACAGTCTGTGCTTGATATGGACCGATGATTGCTGCTCTGTGGTATCGGACACAACAGTTTGTGGCCGAATAAGCAAGATTCACTCATAAACCACACAGAATTGAGAATATAAGCTGCAGAAATACTTGTCGGGTAGCTGAATCAGTCGTATATGACCGACCCGATGGGGTATGACATCGAAGTACCCTGTAGGCACATGCATACTGTGTCCCATGTATTACGGGAAGGTATAATAACATCATTTGGGGTATCTTAGGTACCAAATACATGCCCCAAAGGTGATTTTGTGAAGAAAATTTTTCGACCCTTGAGAAAAAATGACAAAAAATAACCCCCAAAAAGGCCATTTTTGGACGATTTAGAACATTTTGTTCCCCCGAAAATTTTTAAAAAAAAAATTTTTTTTTTTTAAAAATTTTTTTCAAAAACCTTTTTTTTAAAAAAAAAATTTTTTTTTTGCCCAACCCTGGACGCAAAGTCCTCGTTCGAAGTCGAGGCAGGCAACAAGCTAAACACTTGCCTGTAAATTTTTTGCACACCTGGCTCTAGTCAGCTCTGCTATTTTTCGCAAATGCCAGATGGTTTGGCGTTCTTCTCTATTCGGTAAATTTAGTAAAAAAAGGAGACCCAAAACAACGCAGGGTAGACATCAAGGAGCACTACCGTGCGTCGCGCGCACGCGGGTTGGTTTATGAAAAAGCCTGTCTCGAAACTGCCCTTGTTCACGCCACACTTGACCACCCTCCACACCCACCTTCTGTGCTGTCACTTGTTCATCGATTCCAAATGGCCAATGTTGTGCGACACACGCGACCACCGCGTCTCTGACGGTTGGCGGCAAATCGAACAAACGAATCAGATTGGATGAATTCAACGAGATCAGACCGAATTGGTGTGGCCCACGAGACAGGTCAAGATGGTGCAGGCCTGGGCCCTAAATTGATCATGGATGAATATTTCGGAGGCAAAAGTTGTTGGATTGTCTCGAGCTGTTGTAATACAAGACAAATTTCTTCGAAACAAATATAATCAACTAATGTATGCGGGTGGGCTTTGAGGGCACGTGCAAACGAATATGAGGCCTGGAAGGCTTTAGCGGCTTCGGCCCGAAGTCTAAGGCTGCGGGTGCCTCTGTCTCATTAGTCAGACGGACACACCAGGACAGGCCCCGAAAAACCTTATGGCATAGTTTCAGAAACAAACTAAGTACAGCTTGGGTGAAACATCACGTTCCACTTGTACCAACAGTGGTGTACAATGTCGGCTTGCGGCCTGCCTGCGACCTTGGCACTGGATGGTAAAGGTATGGCAATATGCTTGTGCTTTTGCGGGCACATGAAGCGTGGAGGGCGCTAGCACCAAAAAGCTTATGCGGTAAAGTTTCACTATGGTGAAACGTCACGCGCAACCCCTGACGAAATAAACCAACTTTCTGGAAGAACATTGAGTCAGCAGTGCTTTTCATGTTAACGGTGCCAATGAAGTGGTAGTCGATGGCGGCCAGCTGCCGAAACAGACGCAGAATCAAATGACGACCGGCGACACTCTGTGAACAAAAAATGCGTTCCTTTAGTTTGTTCACGGAAAGCGGTACTTATTTCTCGACATGAAAAAAATCGACGTTCTGATTCACGCGACAACAGCAGTTCAATAACTTGAGAATTTTAAAGGAAGTTTGAGACACATTAGCTTCGGATTTCGTCTCTTGAAGTAGAAAGTGCCACAATATGCGAACACCACATTATGGTGAGACAGGCGCATATCGCGGTGTTCTGAACACTGGTCGAACTTTGGAAAGAAGTCTCCAAATTACAAAGATTACAAGGGCACAATGTGCAACCTACATTTTTGCGACTATAATGCATCATCCACGGACTGCCCCTCAAATGCAACACATTGCCGCTAACGGTTTCGAGAGGTTTTGAATCGATCAAATCTGCACCGATCGCTTCGATCAGCATTTTATGGATCAATGCTCGATCGGGCATGGGCTCCGGATAGATTAGATGCATTATCGATTTCTTGCTCAACGATACGCACATGATCGGATTGACAGACTGAAACAGAAAGATCGCTTAATTTATCTTGTTCTGTCGTATTTTGATCGAACATTATATTGTGAGTCACTGAAATTGGATGGCTGGTGAGTGAAGTAGTGTTTACAGAACGAAAGAAGTACGGTTTGTGGTCGCGAAGGCAAAGGTTGAAAAACGGCGACAAATGGCAGCTTCGCTATGATTATCGTCAGGAGCAAGATAATTTTCTGTTCATTACTGAGAATTTCGCTTATGACGAGCTTGACTGTGTACATGAATATAAATGACTGTGCCACCAACACCAAAATCCGACTTAACGAAAACACGGTTCCATTATCAGTGAGTAACTACGGTTGTCGACTGTAATCAGTATTCATAATATTTGATTACCACTACTTTCAGTGCAACGAATCCACGAACCATATTCGCGTGTGCGCTACTCGGGCCGGGCTGTTCGGCGCGAGAAAGCAGGGGCGCATCGTTCGACTTGTAGAAAAACAACGTTGAATTGTTGGTTTGCGACAGTTGCGTGTTTGTGAGCAGCATCCAACCCTGATGTTCCAAGGCCATCAGCAGTTCACAGAAAAGTCGCCGAGCGCATTGCGATACCTCGCCGTTGGCACCCTGCGGAACGTTGTCATGGTGGTGGTTTTTTTGCTTGATAGTTTTTCAATCGAGGTAAGTGTTAGGGGTATCCCCATTTGAATCTTAATAAATAGATACAGCCCGTCCCTTCCCGAATTCACCACTCGGTACGTAGACGGAACCTATGGTTACCAAGCTGGTTCTGGTTACCAGCCATGTGGCAGGTCAGCAATAAGATCTGCTGGTGGGGCTTTTTGGAGGCAAATGTGCCAGAGGCGTTCGCACTACTGACGAGCCCTGGCGCCTCGGTCTGTCTGCGAAAGCAGGGCGAAACAGACCAACATTACTGCACTCAGTACATTCATGGTTCCAGAACTGAATCTGCGCGCACGCTCACCTTTTGAAACGGTCCACTGGTTCCTCTGAACAAGCTGGTGCTGAGCGTGGCGCTGATCACGTGATCCGTATGCTCGGCTATTGATTTTATGCCACCTGAAACATCAGTGTTATACATATGTGCAGTATGGGGATATCAATGACAACCCGGGGCGATTGGGTACTGCCGGAGGATGCCAAATCCACTCCCGTCTCTCCCTGAGTGGAGTGTGTTTCCGTTGGAGGTTTATAGTTCGAACTGGCCCATGGCCGTTTTCGCTTTCAGAAGGTTCACTTTCACGGTAGGCTTAGCATTGGATGCCCTGACCCCTATCGACACACTTAATGTAAGTCTAAGCCTAAGCCTAGCAATAGTGTAGACCTACGCCTGAGCCTAACTCTGAAAGTACACCCATAAATGCAATAGTTTCCCTCCGACCTGGCCAATGGTGGTGCACGATGTGTCTGATGAGTTCGAGCACCACCGGGTTCGCATCAATCAGCGTCAACACATTCGGCTGCGTCGGTGTCACACTGAAGATGCCGTGGTCCCGGGGCACCGCTGGTAACACGTGCGCAACTGTACTGTTTTTCCACAAAAAGTCCAGCATTTTTTACAATACGGCCAAAAAATTTTTCGCTTTTTATTCGCTTTCTTTGATAAACTACAGAGAAAGCTCATCAGTTAAAATAGTGGTCCAAAGTCCAATGCGCATACATAGTTGTTTTTCAATCAGTTTTTGTGGTTCAGAGAGAGAGAGAGACGCCGAAAATAGCAGCCGGACTGCCGTGGGTGAAAATAAACAAGTATGAGTCAGCACAGCGGAGCATTTTTTTTCGCGATGGCACACATTGCCTTGAAACATTTCTGCGCCAGCCAGCTGCCAGCAGCAGGAGCCAGCCGCATGCAAGTATGGCCAAAAGCCCTCGCTTCTTGGAGCGTTGTACCAAATACGGTACATACGTGGTTGCAAAATGTCTATGCTTGTGGCGTGCCACTATCAAACCAACTGGCTGCGATGTGCATTTGCACTGCTGGTTCTGCTTCATATTCACGTTGGTCATCAACGCAGCCGGGCCGGTATACATAAATAGCCCCTTGTTTCCGTTCCAAATTGCTCAGCGACACTGGAACAACACTTTGTTGGGTACCGAAACTGGGGACACATATGTACTAAATGTAGAGAATGCTGAAAATTTGGGCTCTGTCAGATACATACGTCTTTTCCTGACACGTGGAAAGTTATCGAATTGATCGCATGATGAGGAAAATGCCGAAATACTGAGCGCCTGTGAAGAAGTTCAAGAATTTTTCTCAGAAGTGGTGTTCGGTCAGTTTATTATAGTTATTCGGTATAATAACCAGCAATGGGTTCGTAGGTGCTTTTGCCCTTTATATGTTGTTGCGTTGAAACATTTCCGATTGTTTTGTCGCGTGCAAAAACTGTATCGATTGGCTGCAATACAGCGCCATAGGCACAGATGGCGGGCTGCTTGATGTTACATTGTACATACGCAGGAGGACATTAATCTCGACGAAGGTCACAACGCAAGCACTGTTTGCGAAGCTATTGAACTGATGACATGCCTCATTCCGACGCTGATTTGGAAATCCGTTCTTTATACTTCACCTAAAATAAGACACAACAGCTCATACGCCATAAAACTTTATCCTTTTTCCTCATCAATTTTGTAACAAGAATCACCGCCAGCTTCTTTCACAATATGAGTGCATGCCTTTCAGGTACATCATTAGGCACAATGCAATCGTACTCATGCAAATGCGTGGGTACCAAAAACCATGCGCAATGAATCACAATCTGCCACATAGTGGACCAACAACAGTATTGTTTCATAACAGGACAATGGAACAAAAACAACATTTTGGAGTCTCAGACCAGTATTATTTTCATCGTGATAAGGTACGGGTAAGAAGAGTTCTGGCCAAAATTAAAGTGAAACAAATAAAATTTCACTGATATTGAGTTCTGGTAGCAAACACAAAATTATAACATCCCGCTAAACACAGCAAGACAAGCTCACGGAAACTATAGGTAGACAGAATATAGTGCGATTACACCATTTTTTGAAATGTTAAAGATAGACTGAATGCGCAAAAAACGGGGTGACTCATCAACAAAAAAAGCTGCAAGCTCAGTCAGCATGCGAGAAAAATCATGTTTTTCTAAGCATATAGTTTGTGAAATGAAACCGAAATCGGAGAGAACAATTGATGTCAAAATAACAAAGCCCTGTTTTCGGTAACAATAAGTCGTTCTGTGTTAAACCTTGTTGCTAAAACAATCACAATTTATATCAACAGCAGAACAATTATTAATAGCAAATAAACACAATAAACATGATCTATGAGAGCAAAGTACCATAACAAAATGCACAATAAGATTCATACAGTAGACACGGATCTGTTTACCAAAACGAGAATGCAAAACTTGTCAGCAAAATACTAACAAGAGACGTTGAAAAAAGGAACGATGCAAAAACCGATAAAAAACGAACACTTACAATATTACAATACCATAACAGCGGTTTTGGTGTGTAACATAGATGCTTCCACAAGTAAAAAAACAGACACGAAATTCAATATCAATCAAATGCCAGAAATACACACTAAAATTACCACAAAAGTTGTGTTATCAAGAAGTTAAGTTTGACGATGTTACACTTGGAAAATCAAGAAAACACAGCAGCGTAAGTACGACAGCATGACAATTTGCGAATAGATATAAAATATGGTAATTACCAAAGACATGTGCAAGACAATAAAAGCATTGGCTGCTAGGAAAACAGCAGAAAGGTATACAGAGACATAGCGCTAAAATCAACAGAACACCATAACGCGAAATGCATACACAGGAAACGGGATTTTTCAATACTTTACAAGAAAACACGCTATACGAAATCACGGTCGTATATAGATTTACAGAAACCATAGATTTGAAGAAACTATGCCGAACGAACAATAATTGAATATTAAAAGAGTCTGCAATTGACACACGCGCAAGATGCAAAAAATACCAATAACTACAGCATCGATAACAGATACAGCCAAACGATGACACAAAAAAGTCACCGGTAATCTACAAAGGCGACGACGTAGAAAAGTACAAAACGAAAAACTTAACAACAACCTCAAACGTTGATACAGAAAGATTTGTTTCATGAGCACAATGAAAATTCGGCACATTACACAGACTAACTTGTCGCTCATGCAATCAGTGCTCAAATCAGGTCGGTTGATGTCAAACTGGAAAAGTGGCCTTCTTGACTCAGGAAACAGTCATCCCTCATCATTGCCTTGTGTACCCTCCTTAGAGTAACCATTCATAAAATGGCAACTTTCTGCCACAGATTCGTTGACACCCGAAACTTGCCATTTTACTCAATTTTACACAATCGACAGACTTCGATCAGCTCGACCGAAATAAATGCCCTTACACTCACTATAAAGAGGGCGGACTGTACTGTAACTGTATGATACGAAGGTCCCCAAGTTTGACACGACCATCGCAACAAACAACCATTCACAATATTCACTCTACTACTCCAATCGACTCGGACATCGCGATCCGGTGCTCATGATCGACGAATTGCAGATCGACACCGAGTCATCTGTGCAGTTCGGCTTCCACAGACCGCGCTCGATCGCCTTTTCCAATTGCAACTGCAAAAGAATGATAATTGGAAATTTGAATACACATTGTGATTTGTGGAATTAGAATGTGTGCACAATGACAACGCAAATTTGAAAGAACATTGCGATTCTAAACTCTGGAAAGGAGTGTTTGGCTGCTTTGCCTGCGTTGCGGCCAGTGAAATACTTCTCTGCGCTGCTTTTGAACAAATTTTCTGCCTCTATGGTATGTGCGTTTCTTTGCGTTGGGCATTGCATCAATCTTAAAATGTATTCAATTTTTTTGCAAAGATAAATAAATGGTTTTTAACAGAAAGTTCGTACCGCGGGAGAACCAGATAATTGGATGCCTGCCGAGACTCTCCTACCTAGAGTTCAAAAGCATCCCAGATTCGCCATATTATGCGCTCCAGCGCTGAATTTCGCCAACTAAAAATAAACAGCCGCGTCAAGAGAGTACCCGCATTGCGTACCTGTTTCCTCGGAAACACTTCCACCTGGCACTTCTTGCACTTTTGTTTTCTGTTCGCCATACTACGACCGCTGGCCCAGTTGCGTTTGCATTTCGGGCACGTGAACTCGCCGTAGCACATCTTCGGGCCTTGGTAAGGCGTCTGTGCATCCGTGTCGTCTTTCTGCAAAAACTATTTTGTGAAAAAAATTGTTTCTTGATTTTTTATTTTTCAGCTTTTGCGGCAACTTTTTTTATTTCAAGCCACTGGATGACATACAACAACAACGCTTTGTCGTGAGCCAGCTCCAGGCCCGCTCAAGAGAGAAACATCAGCCAGCTGGTCGTCTGGTGGCCACAAGAGACTAATCGCACCACAATCACTGAAAACAGCGAAAAAAAACGAGAAAACAACCTAAAACACCAACCAGAGGACAATCAGTGATGAAATGTCCGCCCTTGTCACCGCAAATGTGGCAGGTATAGTCGCCCAGTGGAATGCGCTTCGGTTTGTTGAACTGAAAAAAATAAATTTGATGTGAAACAACGCTGTCCACCGAAAGTTTCCTAAAGACTTGGTGATCGTCGGATATGTCTTGGCTTGTTGTTGGTCACGTGACTTTTCTACAATTATTGATATTTCTACAACTTCGATCAACGGAGTAAAAATTTGCACGTTTGATGTGCGAGTGCGGATAGGTATCAGTCAAATAAATCTCGAAAATATATCCTCGATTCGGAAAATCCCAGGACCAAGGCAACAAGACCAAAATTGCACAGATGTTCAAGAAAATATTCAACAACACAAACTCAACAATTCAATTCCGCAATGGACCCCGCTCCAACACCCAAACGCACCATCATTGCCATTTCAGCCAGTTCCATTTCTTCGCGTTGTTCCTGTGTCAAGGCGTCTTCGCATTCTCGACCGTGTGGGTCACGAACCGAAACGATACGCTGCAGACTCGGACGTTGCTGCAATGCGATGAGGATTAACACTGGCTCTGGCACAAAAACCGTTCTTTATTTTTCGTGAAAAAAAACGTGTCGGCCGAACAGAAAATGTTTTTTCTTTCAAGAACTGGTTACCAAAACAAAAATGTTTCTTGGACTGCGCATAAAAACGAGGTCGAACAACCAGGAGCATTAGTGAATGGAAAACGAGTAAAAAACGACGAAAAGAACGATAATAAAGAACCATAGTGTATTAGCATAGGGGAATACAAAACAGGCATTTTGGGCATATGTTTTGTACGTTACTGACACCGCGCTAGCGCGACGGACTTGTCTTTTGAAAAAGTTTGTCCCTTGTTCCAAAAAAAAATTCCCGAAAAACATTTTTGGTAAAAATCCGCGGTCTCGGGTCGACCCGGTTTTTTTCGGTCTTTCCGTTTTTCCATACCCCGAAACGCCGGACCGTTTAAAAAAATGGGCTTTTATTGTTTATTTTTTCAGAAAAATGAACCGTTTGTTTACGCGGCAACAATATCAAGAATCGAACAAAATTCAGAATGTCACAGAAATATAACAAATCTAAAACACCATTTTGTCATTCACCTAACGGACGGCCAGGCTGGCAAAGTGCTGGGGGTCCCCTGCCTAAAGTTCACAAGTTTTTCCGACCAACATATTGGTACACTAGGACACTAATTTCCCCTCCGGGTACACAAATTTCCGCATTTTGCCCAAGCAGGCATTTTTTTGTCTAAAACGGGAAACTTTTAGGCCAATGTTGTCAGAAATTCCCAAAATACCCTTTTTATGGAGAATTTTTTTCAAGGGGCAAAGATAGGTCAAATTTTCCACCTCAAAATGGCTTTTTCCTGAATTCGGGTCTTTCCCCGGGGCCGGGGGTATACTAGTTCCCCCACAAGACACTAAATTCCCTGCCGGACCAGCAACTACAATAATCTGACCTGCACTCTCTGCTTGACCAATCGGCCCGTGATCGGTCGTCCACTTCCGGGCGCTGCCAAGTCGAAGCCCGCCGATCCGGATGGCAAGAAGGCGGACTGGTAAAATTGCGGCAGATCTTCGAATCCTTGCAGCTCGACGAACGACCCGCCACAGACATCCGGTTCGGCCGAAACGCCACGAATCGGCGTGCTTGTGCCGAACATCGGCGTGTAGACGGCCGAATTGTAGCCGCTCGAGCCGCGTTGACTCGTATCGCCGCCGGTGGTGCAGTTGGACTGAAAAAGCGGGAAATATTGTTGACTGAGGACTTTTTTGTCAAACGACGACGACGGACGATCAAAGATTTGCCGCATTTTACTCATTGCATCTGCAGCTTCAGCTGCATCAATGTTTGACATTTTTCAAAGAATTTTCCTTGTGTCAAATAATTTTCCTTGTGTCTTCATAATATGCAGATCTTCTGTTGTTATTTTAGCCTATCCCCACGAGCAGTGTTGGAGGTACTCTGGAGGGGGGGGGATACCTACTGTACCGCGCTCGGAGAGGGGGGGATACCTACTGTACCAAAGCCGATGGCCTGGGGGGGTTATGTACCCAGGGGGGTTTGGGGGGGGGTTGGGGGGGGTTAGGTTTTGGGGTGAAAATTTTCAATGTTTTTATTATGTGTGGAACAGAGATCGGAAACGGGGCGGGTAAAGTCGGCCCGGCCCGGCCCGGTGGAGGGCTGCAGGTCGGCCCCGCCCGGCCCGTTTTGGCTTGAGGTCGGCCCGGCCCGGTCAGCCAATTTTCAAGGGCTGAAAACTAAAAAAGTCCAAAAAGCTGAAAAAAATTCGAAAATTTTCTGCAGAATACTTGTTTTCACTGGTTGGTACAGCTGGGGCTGGGGGGAAGGGTAGGTAGGTAGATTGACGCGCCATCCTGATGCAGTACGTAAGTCGCCGCCCCGGTTGGTACAGTAGTGTAGTAGGTATGGTATAATTTTTGCTCAAAATGGTTTAAAATCGGTATTTTTCACTCCATATAGGCGAAAAATCGCGCGTGACGCGCGAAATTAGCGCTTAAGAGTACATTCTCATCAATATGTAGACATAAATTCCCGGACGACTCCCCCCAGCTCGGCCGGTCGGTACTACAGTAGGTAGGTTGATTGCAGGCAGGCTTTTTTGGTGGTACAGTAGGTTGATTGCTGCAAAGCAAAGGCCTGGGTATGGGTAGCTACTGCTTCTTTCTTCAAAACGATGACTGAAAAGATCAAGAACTAGGAAATGTTATTGCGCGAAGCGCAAAAATTTTGAAAATTTTGGTTCAAAAAATGGTAATTTCGTTCAAATTTAGGCATACCGGGCCGGACCGGGCTGGGCTGCTCGGCCCGGCCCGGTCCCCCCAAATCTCCGGCCCGGCCCGGTCGACCAACTCCAAAATCGCGGCCCGGCCCGTTTCCGATCTCTGGTGTGGAATCGTGTGAAAACGTAGTATTTGCGCGCGTAGCGCGCGAATTTTGGGTAAGTTGAGGCAAAAACCACTGATTTTACACTAATTTTGGCCATTTTGGTCAAAAATTGGCACTTTTGGGGCAAAATCGGGGGGGATACCCAAACATCGGGGGGATACCAACTGTACCAGGCGAGGGGGGATACCTACTGTACTGGGGGGGCTACCACCCCCCCACCTCCAACACTGCCCACGAGGGCAATCATTATTGCCGAAATATTGGAATGACAATAGCTGACAAATTCCACTGTGGTGGTTAGTTCCCAAAAAGAAATCAATCATCAAGGCAGGGGCCATTTCCATTTTCCTAGTTCCCGTTATCCCACCGAACTCATTTTTTGTTCGGAAACTGACGCAATTGGCGCACTGTCAGGTCTTTGGAGTCTGCCAAAGTTCAAATTGAAGCACCAGTGACGTTATTGTGATGCATTGTCACATGACGCAATTGCAAAGAACTGTACCAACCAGCTAGGAGCTCAAGCAGAGCCTGATTTTTGCTTACGCACACCAGTGTAGTTCCTGGTCCGGCGGGGAAATTAGTGTACCTCCCTACTTTTTCGGAGGGGAAATTAGTGTACCTCCCTGGGGGGGAAGGGGGGGGGGGAAGACCCAAAATCAGGAAAAAGTCACTTTTTGAAGCAGAAAATTTGACCCATTTTTGCCCCTTTTTGGAAAAAATTCTTCATAAAAAGGGTATTTTGGCGACTTTTGAGCACATTGACCTGAAAATCACACATTTTAGGCTTAAAAATGCCCATTTTAGGCCAAAAATGGCCATTTTAGGCAAAAATTGCGGAAATTAGTGTACTAGTCAGGGTAGTACTTGGGGGGGGGTGGGGGGGTCCCCCCCAAATTCATCTATCTATCGTCAACACTTTTTGATTTCATCTATCTATCGTCAACACTTATGGGCAAATCTATCTATCGTCAACAAATTCTGGGAACAATCTATCTATCGTCAACACATTTCGACCCCAAAATGTGTATTTTTGCCTCAAAATGGCTCAAAATCGGTATTTTTTGTCCCAAATAGGCAAAAAATCGCGCGCTACGCGCGGATTTAGTACATCTTAGTACATTTTCATTAATATTTACACATTATTACCTACTTAGTACACTATACTATACCTTGATTTTTGGCGACCCCCCCCCACCATCTATCTATCGTCAACAAGTTTGGGTCGACCCCCCCCAGATTTCGGACTTGGGTCATCTATCTATCGTCAACACATTTCGGGTCCCAATCTATCTATCGTCAACACCCTGACCAAGTACTACACTGGTACTAGTGTACCTTGGTCGGGGAAATTAGTGTACCTTAGGGGGGTCCCCCCTCCCCCCAGGAACTACACTGACGCACACGATCCCGACATCAGACCTGTACGGGAGGAATTTTTTACCCTCGGCCGGTAATGGCTTCAGATCGAAAAATTGGGGGGGTCTGGTGACCTCGGAAGCAAAATCAGGGGGGTCTGGTAATTTTTATGAATGAAGTCAGTAGACCTTATTTCAGTGTTACAGAGCTCATAGAGCCATTAGCCATGTATTCTCAGACTCATAAATACGTTTTGGCAGGTTTCTTTAACAAGCACACGCATTTACGGCGCAAAACAACATTTAAAGGGATGCGAGAGCATTGTGTGACTGTTGTATTTAGCAAATTGTTGAAAAAATTAATTTGGAGTCCTGTCTACGCCTAGGTTTAAAAACAGAATAATCAAGTTTACGTACAAAGTCTGGAAGTATAATACATACCTAAAAAATTGACCGAAATGTTCAAATTAGTTAAGTAATGCCACGAATCAAGAAACTTTAAAACACTTCTGGTGAGCTAAGAAGACCGGAGACAATGCAATTACGTACAGTTACAATGTGCAGGTATAGGTTATGATGTAATTCAATGCGCAAGCCACAAAAAAAACGGGAAACGTGACAAGCATAACTTTCGTTAGATTGAAATGTTGAACTTTCGGAACATGTTAGCGAAGCGCCGCTGAGTGAACTTGCTCACGCTTGCTTGCCCACGCTCATTGTGCTTGCTCTGTGTCATTTCAATCGTCTGTGTGAACGTTAGCTTGTGCAAATTATTTTGCTTACTTTGGAACTACTATGTTGTTCGTTTTACGTGCATCATTCAAGCTCACTTTAGGGCATAGTATAACTGGTGCCACCCAACCCATCAACAAGCTTCGCAGTCATTAATCAACAACAAAGATACAATACCTATGCATATACATGATACCTATACTACTGTATGCCAGCCAACATATGTATACTTTGCATACAACATGGCACTTCAACATTAAAAAAGGCATAACAAGTCATGAGTGACAGAAAATGCGCGCGAAGCGCGCCGACCTTAAGTATAAAAAGGCTAAAATACACGTTTAAAATGCTTTTTGGAAGAGGTACTGGTTTGGATTTTGAGGGGGGTCTGGTAATTTTTGCCGAGGGTGCTGGAATTTACCCTCGGCAAATCCAAAATGACCCTCGGCCGGGCCGAGGGTGCCGAGGGTGGTTGTACAGGTCTGCCCGACATGCCAAAAACAATGTTTAAAAACTGTTCAAACAAATTTGTACCAGATTCGGCAGATTAACGTCATCCGGATCCTCCAGCGCCGAAAAATCCATTTCATTCGGTCCCGTACCGCCGCTTAGCGATGGAACGGCCCGATTTTGCGCGGCTTTCATCTGTAAAAAATAATTTTATTCATTTATTTGCCAATGAGAATTAGCCAACTTTTGCAAAACCAACATTCGTCTCCAGTTGAATTTCCACCAGTCCGCTGAGAATGTCAGGATGGATACCGACCGCCTCCATCGCTTCAGATGCAGTGCGACTCTGAAATTACAAAGTCACAAATTGTGAATTAAAATTAAAATAAAATTTGGAGAAGAAACATCAATGGGAATGGGACTTTATTGAATATTGAAACGAACCCCGTTATCGATCCACATTTGTTTGATAGCTTGTGGTAACATTCGAATGCGAATTGGTCGTTTTGTTGGTTTAGCTTCGGTCGCAAGCAATTTCCGGACAGGATTTGCACTTTCGTCGGAAATTTTTGTCCTCACGTGCTGAAAAAGCGAAAACGAGAATTGCAGCAAGCGAAGCAGCATTCAAGCCAGCCAAAGCCACAGCCACCCGTGCGAAAACTTGGAAAAAAGTTCACACACCATTTTTCAAATTATGATGCAATTGCATTTTCAAATCGGCCGGCCAACAAAACGATGAATTAAAAAATGTGAGAACTCGCTGAAAAAGTGAAAAATGTCTTAAAATCAACATCAATAACTCACAATTTTCGTGTTACAGAAATTACTTTGCCATCCGAATCGTGTGACCAGACGGATTTCATCATATTTCGTGTCTGAAAAGCTGCCAAAAATGTCGCGTTGTCCGCAACCACGACGTAAATTTTCGCAATTCTCATGCCCTTCTGATTTCGCGCCGCAAAATTACGAAATATTAACGTTTACGTCACGATACTTCGCGCTGATTGGCTGAAAGCACTGGGAGGAGTCTCATTTTTGAATTGCCGGGTATGTAGTTTTGGCGTAACAAGGCCGGTTTTCGTCATTTGTCGTCACCAACTCTAGACTAGGAGTTACTATTTTTTTATTTCCACCCAATTTTTCAAACACAAGGGACTTTTTTGACAAGGAAAACTAGACGCAAGACAGAGATAAAGAGCAATAAATCAACTGATAATATGGCGGTTTGTTTTTGAATCTCTCCGGTACGTTTTGTCGTTTGATCATTCATGATTATAATTTTGTGTGCTATTTACTGATATGTCTCTTTTTTAGGTGTTTGCCGGATCTCCTGAAGGTCTTTGCGTGAGCTTACAGATAAAATTTGAATTTGAATTTGAGCGAAAGCTCTGGCGGTGAGGCTGAAATGGCGGCAAAAACAGCTTTAATTGAGGGTTTGTGTGTTTGCTGTGCTGTTTTTTTATAATTTTTATTGAAACATTTTGAAATTAGTTGCAGCGCGCACCAGACCTCCTGCTTTTGTTTGCTTTACCAATCCCAAATCTAAGAAAACATTAAAAATTGTTCATGACCAGAGATCGGAAACGGGCCGGGAAGTGTGGTGGCAGGCCAATCGACCCAAGATACCCTAGGGCTGGGCTGTGTAGTGGCTATGGGTGGGCACAATACCCAATACCAGTGGTGTAGCTGGGGGGGGAGTGGGGGGGGGGCGCCCCCCCCCCCCCTAGGTACAGTAGGTAGGTTGCCGCCCCTCGCCTGGTACAGTAGGTAGGTTGCCGCCCCTCCCCTGGTACAGTAGGTAGGTTGCCGCGCCACCTAACTCTTCACCGAAAACATTCATTTTTGGCTTAAAATTGCATAAAATTAGCATATTTGTCTGCAAATAGGCGAAAAATCGCGCGCTGCGCGCGAAATTAGTGTTTTAGGCCACATTTTCTTCAGTATTTAGACATAAAAAATTTCGGTTTCCAGATGACCCCCCCCCCAAGTGGTACGACCCCCCCCCCTAGCTCGGCTGGTACAGTAGGTAGGTTGCCGCCCCGCATTTTGGGTGGTACAGTAGGTTGCCGCCCCGCCTGGGTAGCTACACCACTGCCCAATACCAATACCACCCAATACCAATACCAGTGTTTGGTATTGGTATTGGGTCTAATTCTGGTATTGGATATTGGGCAGTGTAGTTCCTGGGGGGGGAGGGGGGTCCCCCCCCTAAGGTACACTAACCGCCGCGACCAAGGTACACTAGTACACTACTAACCGCCGCGTCAGGTACACTAACCGCCTCAATTTTTGCCTAAAATCGGCATTTTTAGGCTTAAAATGGGCATTTTTAGGCCTAAAATGGGTGATTTTTAGGTCAATAATGTCAAAAGTCGCCAAAATACCCTTTTTATGGAGAATTTTTTCCAAAAAGGGGCAAAAATCGGTCAAATTTTCTACCTCAAAAAGTGACTTTTTCCTGAATTTGGGTCTTCCCCCCCCCTTCCCCCCCAGGGAGGTACACTAACCGCCGCACGGAAAAAAGGGGTAGGTACACTAACCGCCGCGCCGGACCAGGAACTACACTGATATTGGGTATTGGTATTGAAGCTGGCCTGGTATTGGTATTGGTATTGGGTTTGCCCAGGTATTGGGTCAAAACCAATACCCAATACTAACAAAGAAAAACCCAATACCAAACCCAATACCTGACTCAAAACCCAATACCAAACCCAATACCAACCCAATACCAGACCAAAAATCCAATACCAAACCAATACTAAGACCAATACCCAACACCAGTGTAGTTCCTGGTCCTGCGCGGCGGTTAGCGTACCTCCCTGGGGGGAAGGGGGGGGAAGACCCAAATTCAGGAAAAGTCACTTTTTGAGGTGGAAAATTTGACCGATTTTTGCCCCTTTTTGGAAAAAATTCTCCATAAAAAGGGTATTTTGGCGACTTTTGACATCATTGACCTAAAAATCACCCATTTTAGGCCTAAAAATGCCCATTTTAGGCCTAAAAATGCCGATTTTAGGCAAAAATTGAGGCGCGCGGTTAGTGTACTGTACTAGTGTACCTTGGTCGCGGCGGTTAGTGTACCTTAGGGGGGGACCCCCTCCCCCCCAGGAACTACACTGCCCAACACCAATACCAACCCAATACCCAATACTCAATACCAATACCAACCCAATACCAAACCAAATACCAGGCACTTCAGAAGTATTGATTTGGTATTGGGTATTGGTGTTGGTATTGGGTCTCGCCCGGTATTGGTATTGGGTATTGGTATTGGGTCCCCAATTTGGTATTGGTATTGGGTATTGGTACAGGGCCGGTATTGGTATTGGGTATTGGTATTGGATGTCAAAAGTGGTATTGTGCCCAGGCCTAGTAGTGGCTGGCGGGGGGGGGCAATGTAGTGGCTGGGGGGGACGGGGGGGATTCCCCCCTGAGGGGTAGGTACCTTGCAACCACCCCATGGGGGAAGGGTAGGTACCTTGCAAAACCATCCCGGAGGGCAGGGTAGTACTTGGGGGGGGGGGGGGGTCCCAACGTCATCTATCTATCGTCAACACTTATGGGCAAATCTATCTATCGTCAACAAATTCTGGGAACAATCTATCTATCGTCAACACATTTCGACCCAAAAATGGGTATTTTTGCCTCAAAATGGCTCAAAATCGATGTTTTTTGTCCCAAATAGGCAAACAATCGCGCGCTACGCGCGGATTTAGTACATCTAAGTACATTTTCATTAATATTTACACATTATTACCTACTTAGTACACTATACTATACCTTGATTTTTGGCGACCCCCCCACCATCTATCTATCGTCAACAAGTTTGGGTCGACCCCGCCCCCAGATTTCGGACTTGGGTCATCTATCTATCGTCAACACATTTCGGGTCCCAATCTGTCTATGGTTGGTTTATTGCTCTCAGTGACGCATAAAACCATGCACGTAAATTAGTGATAGAAGCAAAGTTACAAGACCGGGTGGGACAATTACGGAAATGAAAATAGTTACAACACTGGTTATAACAAAACCACAGCAAATAAAAGCTACAAAAAGCGCCAAGGAGAGAGAAAGATCACGGACATCAGGACAGATCACAGGACATGTTAACAGAACTGAAAATTATGCATTAATCCTCGTCCTCGTCAAACGACAAATGTCGGGCTCAGAGGGCGCACATTAGGATCAGTCCATATTGTCAACAGTCCAGAACAGATGGTGGGTTGGTGATTGTCCGTCACTTCCGTGTACCACCATTTAGCGACGTGGCTGGCGTCCCCAGGCTGACGTGAATGCGTATCGAACGAGACATCGCCATATACATCCCGTTGACCGCATCCGGACGCGGTGGCGATAGAGCACCCCAATCTGTCTATCGTCAACACCTTGACCAAGTACTACACTGCCGGAGGGTACCTTGCAACCATCAATTTATGGTTTTCATAGGCAAAAATGGGTATTTTTCGACCTCAAAACCCCAAAAAAACGCGCCTCCATATAATAGCTATTTTAGGCAAATTTTCGGCCAAAATCCAAAAACCATCTTGCAACCATCCGCCTGCCACAACACTGCCTCCGGGTACGTCTGCTCCCCCAATTTTTTGCCTAAAATACGCAAATTTAGGCCTAAAATAAGAAGCATACCGGGCTGGGCTGGACCGGGCCGGGTCGGGCTGCTCGGCCCGGCCCGGTCCCCTCAAATCTCCGGCCCGGCCCGGTCGACCAAGTCCAAAATCGCGGCCCGGCCCGTGTACCGGGCCGGGCCGGCCCGTTTCCGATCTCTGTTTATGACGCACACAGCAAAGCCATAATTTTCGAAACCGTACTCTTTCTTTTTCTGATTTTCTCTCACCACATTCTTCTTCCTTCAATTAATTCGGCTTCAGATCTGCTTCTTCGCTCGTCCACCAATGGCGACGATTCCGCGCCAAAGATCAGCAAAATGCCTCAATCGTCCGTGTTGGCGCAAGTGAAACAGTTCCTACCGCAGTTGCAAGCCGCCAATCAATCACTGGTCGAACGGCCGGGCCGAGACAATGACCTGGGCTTGATGATTCAGGATCCAGAAATTGTGAGCGATTCGGACTCTGACTCGGACTCAGAGGGCAGCAGGTCAAGTTCTGATTCCGAAACTGAACAGGAACAGGCAGGGACTGGAACTTCAGATTCTAAAAGCAGTGGTGGTGCTGTGAATGTCAAAATGGACCTGTATTTCTGTGCGGACGCAGACTCGGACTCTGGTGAGGAACTGGCTGAACAATCGTCGCCCAGTGAAACTGACAGAAAGCAGATTATTGTGGAAGTGGATAAAGGTTCCTAGTGTTATTTTGTGAAAATTGTGCGTTTGTTTGTCTGTGGGAGCAACATTTGTGGGTGATAAAAATAATGATGAACATAGATAAAAATAATCAAATAACAGGTACAGGGTACCTTGAGCCCAAAAACTGATGCGAAGGTTTTTTCAAAAAGAGGCAAAAAATAGGCCAGACTTTCAACTTCAAAAATTACTTTTTCCTGAATTTACCATACACTACTTTCCGCCGGACCAGGTATACTTGCGTATTTTTCCGCAAAATATATTTTTGGAAAAAAACCGTTTTTTTCGGAAAAAAACCGTTTTTTTTCCAAATATTTTTCCAGTACTTAAGGATACCCATGGTCCAAAAACGCCTATTTTGGAGACAATTTTATCGGGAAATGGCCTGAAATAGGCTAAAAATGCACTTGCAGATTAAAAAGTGCTCATTTTGAACTGTTTAGCACCGATTTACATTGGTTTTGACAACATCCTTTCGCAACCTTTGAAAATATCTCGAAAATTTTTGGAAAAAAAACCGTTTTTTTTCCAAAAGTTGCCACTTGGAAAAATTTCCGGAAAAATAAAAACGTATTTTTCCGGGCCTCGGAAAAAACCGGTTTTTTTTCGGTTTTTTTTTTCGAAAAAAAAACGGTTTTTTTTCCGGCCCGCAAGTATAGGACCAGGAACTACATTGCTTGCCACCATAGTTTCTTCCGGGTTATGATTATCATCAATTGGTGTGCGCAAGAGTATCGCGCAACAACAAATATAAAAAAACAAGGTTAGGCACCAAAGTTGTTACTGCGCTGCTCTGCAGTGGCGCACAAGTTTATAGTGCTTCATTCCTCCTATTCCCAATCCCAATAGCTCATGAAGTTTTTTCTCTCGCATGGATCCATGCTTGCCATTTTGGATTTCCACTCGCCGTCTTCGCAAGCTATGAACTGCGGATAGCTGTAGATACCGTTGACGTAATAGCCTTCCATGCACGTGCACTGAACGATGTCACCTTCGAAGTGCTAGAAGCGCATGCATTCTTGATTCTGGGCGTTTACGCAATTCGTTTCCAATAACAATGTCGTAACCTTCACCAATTCGTTCACACCAGCAGTTTCGTTTTTATCAACAACGTTGCTTGGCTTCAGCTTGTGCCATCCGAGAACGGCGGACACGCTGGCAATTGCGGACAGACTGAAATTTGGTTGCACTCTATGCAGTCACTGAGAAAGAGACACACTGGAGAAAGAACCAACCTTGCAAGCATGCACTCAAACCATCAGCTTGTTCCCAAACACCCTCGTTGCAGAACACGCTTGTGTCTTTCGGAGCCCCGGTTACCCAATCGTGCCCACTTTTGCAATGGACACTAAGCCACGTGCCGTGTGACTTGGGTGGTGGCAGATCAGACGTGGGCTGCTCTGGCGCCGCAGCATATGTCACGCCGCTTGGAAGTTGGGGTGGATAAAGGCATGCTGGAACATCGTGTCCATGTTGGAGTGGGCAGGATATATTTCAGATCTTGCTTTCCGTGTCGGCTGAAACCGCCAGTCTATGGATCAGCGGGGTAAATGGACTTTCGGTCATATATTTTACCCTATGGGTTTTACCTTTTGGACATCGCTTCAATGAATGCACCCATTCTCCAGCGTGACATGTGACATTTGTGTTTGGCTTATTGATGCGATCCCAAGCTCGACCATAACCACATTCTGCGGTCAACACGGTTCCTTGCACAAATTGTCGTGTTTTGGAGTAGTTGACCGTTGTGAGTACAGGTATGTAGCTGGTCAGTTACTTCGGGGTCCTCGGTGATTTCGCGAGGGCGACCAATATTGACACGGAAGTGATCTTCCAATATGACTCCTTCTGGTAGACGGTCATCGAACTTGTCACATGCTGTACAAACACAAAACCGTTTGAAATGGTTGTGAGTGTGTGTGAACCTGCCAGTGACAGGCAGTGTTGGAGGTGGGGTATGGGGAGGGGGTAGCCCCCAGTACAGTAGGTATCCCCTCGCCTGGTACACAGTAGGTATTCCTCCGATGTTTGGCATGGTACAGTAGGCAGGTATCCCCCTTTTGCCCCAAAAGTGCCAATTTTTACCAAAATGGCCAAAATTGGTGTAAAATCAGTGGTTTTTACCTCAAATTACTCAAAATCCGCGCGCCAGCGCGCGCAAATACTGTGTTTTCACACGATTCCATACATAATAAAAACATTAAAGTTTTTCACCCTAAACCCTAACCCCCCAACCCCCCACAGGTACCAAACCCTCAGGCCATCGGCTCTGGTACAGTAGGTATCCCCTCTCTGAGCCCAGTACAGTAGGTATCCCCCTCCAGAGTACCTCCAACACTGGTGCCAGGGTTGGATTTAAAAAATTTTATTATCGAACTTTTCTAACTTTTTCGAATTAAAAAAAAACTTTTAAGATTTACTTTTTTTATTGCGGACCACAAAAATTTCGGTTCTCAATGGGAAAAGTTGTCGGATTTGTATTGAGAATAGATGAATAGTTAATACCGACCGATTGTGTGTTTACAAACGGGCAGGCATCCACGCACGTCATTCGGAAATTGGCTGGCACACCCGAAGAAATACAGCACCGGGCCATAATCGGCCTTTTATCGGGTCAAAAACGAGATTCGGATATGACTCACTGAGTGGACACTCGAATATTCTGTGAATCCACATGCCATTGTTGCACGTCATGCGCTTCGTGGACTCGTTGTCAGGCCAGGCGCGCTTTTCGTCGCATTTCACCGAAATTGTACCGCCGTGCGGATATGATGACGACAACGATCGATTTTGGTCATCGACAAAAATGACGCCCGTCGGCGGATCAAGCGGTCGCGGACAACTTGGTGCTGAATATGTTCAGATCTAGTATACGTATAACAGGACTGGACACGAGTCATCAAATTGATTTTGACTTGCGCACCTGCCTATTGTCTATTGTCATATTATATTCTCAGATCCATTCAGTCACCTGTGGTTGCGGTATACTACAACGACAGCTTTAGCGCCACAAAAAAAGGTGGTGAAAACCGTCTACGGATTTACGGAATATCACTTTTGCTCCATCCCTTACCGAGAGGACATTCAGGTATTCTGGGTATCCAGGCCCCGTCAATGCACATCGTGGTCTTTATCATGTCCATATCTGGCCAGGCTTGACTGCCATGATCACATTTGACTTTTATCGTACTGCCATTTGAATATGATGATCGGCTCCCCTCGGCATCCACCAGGGCGACACCCGTCGGTAGATCACTTGAGCACCATGAACCTGGGCATTCGTATAGTCGTTTGGATCATAACTTATTTTCAGCTGGTTTAGCTTGTGTCAGGACGCGCGCAGTCGTATTGGAAATGGAAAAGGAAAATTTTCCTTGTAAAAATTTTCCATTTTCCACGCACGCATATTGGAAAAGGGAAACGAATCAAACCATTTTCTGTGTAAAATCTGACCAAATACATATGTATGTACACATAGCTGCCGAAGTTTGAGGAGCATAAACTGCCAATTGGACTGCCAAAAATTGTTTCATTTCCGTCTTCCCGCATGCGTGTAGCCATATTGAAAAATGGAACCGAAAAAACTGGACAAATTTTCATTTCCATTTTCCTTTATGACCACGCACCATTACCTCAATCATTGTTGAACGCACCGGCGATTAGGTTGTGTTCGCACAAGAAATTTGACAAGGTATGCGAACAGCTACGACTCTCCAGCCGTGGTACCAAGTCCGAGATTGCTGCGCAATTGCCATTATGTGCTTCGTTCATCAATGGAATCATGGGGTCGGGTAGCGAAATACCAGTTTGGTTCCAAATCCAGAGCCCATCCTTACCACGACGTGCGCCCACCCAGCAAGGTGTGAAATGTGGATGCGCCTGCAGTGCATAGAATAATGGATGTGGTGACAAACGGAACACTGGAAATATTTCGTTGTTTCCGATTTCGGTGCGTGTTCAAACAAACAGTAAGCGCGCAAAGCTACCATGCAGCAAGTGGGGGGCTCAGGGGTACATGCCACCCTTTTGGTCCATTTGGCCCTGATGGGGGCACCGATTCAGAAGGCAGGGGAAAGGGACCCTCAAATTGCAGCATTTTCACCCTGGAGACTTCAAAAGCCCAAAAATTGCACGCTTCGCGCCTCAGATGCACATACTTATTTTCAATGAAATTTGGCTCTCGCGAGCCTAAAGAATGCCAAAAATTTGCGCGTTTCGTGCGCATTGTGACATTTTGTATGATATCCAGTGTAAAAAGCGCGAAATTTTAAACAGGCACCGATAAAAATGACTTTTCAAAAATGATACACACACAACACGCGCTGGATCCGCCACTGCCATGCAGCCATCGAGTCACCAAGCAAGAAGGCGCCGAGTAAACGGGTCTATGCATATCTACATAATTATATTCGAAAGCTCAATGGCGGCAAGTACATACACTGTAAAAATAATCTGCATCACATTGATTTTTTTTGAACATTTCCGGCTTACTTCGTTAGAAATTCTCCGCATGTGGTCTTTGTTATTGAACGAAGCCAACTGCCCAGGACTAAATCCGTCGGGAACCTTACTGGTCTGGCAATGTCTTCTGGCATCCTCCCATGTGACCGCAATGTTCATCGACCAGCCGACGAAGCAGGCACCTGAACGCCAATTGTGGTGTAAACGCGAAATTCAGTAGAATTTACGAACAGTTGAAATCTGAATCTTTTGCTTCAAATTCCTATTCAGGGCGTATTCTCAACAAATTAGGCTGAATTCACAATATGCACGCGCGTTTGCTCGTTCACCTGGTTATGCTTCAACACTACATGCTGACGAGCAACCGCGCACGCATTGTGAAGCCCGCCTTTAGCTTAGTTTTGAAGACAAAGCAACATGTTTTGAGACGTATGCGCACACATGTACATATGCAAGTCCACACGAAAAAATAATCTCTGTTCCCTCGTCGATTTGCATTTTGTTTTTTGCCAACTCTGGGCCGAATAGAGCCCCTGGGGTTCCCATGGTTTAAAGGGTGGAATTTTCGAAACGGTGTAAAGATCAGTTGGGCGTAAGGTCGGCGTAAAGTTCGGTCGAAAGCTTGGTCGGCGTAGCTCGTTGTAAACGTGAGACATTGCCTGTTATTAACGTGGAATGTTTCAAGTTTACACCGAGGTCTATCACACTGAGCTGTCGACCGAGCTTTCCACCGACCTTTACACCCAACTGACCTTTACACCGTTTCGAAAATATCACCCAAAGCCGATTTGAAACAATATCCACCTTTTCAGAATAGAAGCTTTATCATGTTATTATACATCATGTAAAAAAACTCGTGTCGATGCCATGGCGTGTATGGGTGACTCACTGAATTCATCGCTTGAGAAATAGTTCCAGTCGCCGGTGGATTTGCAAGAATCGCGAAGCTCTTGGAGATCTTGTGCGTAACCAAACGCAACGATCCATGACAAAAGCAATGTTGGTGCTAAATGCATCGCTCAGATTGTTACAAAACGATGAGAAGTTCGGTGAATAAAGAAAACGACGGAATAATATGGTTGACCAATAATATTCGTGAGTTCAGCCTTGTGTATTTATGTATTCCGTACGTCGCAACGATAAATTGCGGACAAAAACTGTAATGTATCGCATGTTGTTGGGGTTGTGACCGTTTTAAGTCATTACAAACGCTCGGTGAAAGCAACTTTGTGTTGGGTTCGCTTATTTTGTGAGTCAGGCTCAAGTGAATAACGCCTGTAAGTTTTAGTCTTTCATTCAGAGTATTGAATCATTGCATAAGCTGCCGCTGAACTGTAGTCAATACTTCTTTGGTGATATTTCACAGAAAGAACGCTTTTGACCACAGCCGGCTGTACGTCGCAACATTACTGCTTGTCTTGGACAAAACATTGCGCATATGCACCACCATGCACATTCCCCGCCATCAAAGCGTGAGTGATCAGAAGAGTACTTCACACTGAAAAGCTGTTCTTGATCTGTATCTGTGACGGTGAAGGTGCAGATTTGTGCAATTGCCGATTTCAGTACGAACTACTGAAACCGATATGATCTCGGTGCGTTCGCCTCTGCAATGACAATTGCTATAACAGATATCGAACGGGTCATGCACACAAAGTTCAAGTGCAGGCTGTTTCAACGCCGAAATAAACATGGAAAATCGCTTTCTGAATTGAATTCAAGCTGTGACTCTGTGCATGATGTTTATTAATGCGTGTGCAGTTGGTTTATTGATTGGGTGGAATTTTCGAAACGGTGTAAAGGTCAGTTGGGCGTAAAGGTCGGTGTAAAGTTCGGCCGAAAGCTCGGTCGGCGTAGCTCGGTGTAAACGTGAAACATTGCCTGTTATTAACGTGCAATGTTTCAAGTTTACACCGAGGTCTATCACACTGAGCTGTCGACCGAGCTTTCCACCGACGTTTACACCCAACTGACCTTTACACCGTTTCGAAAATATCACCCATTGACGCAAGCCAACCAAATTATTCGTATAGTGCGCTTACCGTAACGGAAGTGATGGGAATCCTGTCATGGGCCTGCGATGCACAATTTACACGTTCTCGTTGCACCACGTTACAGTAACCCATGCCAACGTGACGGTCAAATGTCACGTGTTATTCACACATTTCTTTCAACAATCATTCAGTGAAATTATTCAAGCTAAATTTATTTGATCTTTTGACCGTCACAATTTCACCATGAGCATGAAACATCCAATCCGCATGCTCGCACTGCTGCTGCTGGCGATTGCCGGCGGTGACGCACATCCCGGCCCTTTGAAATCAGGCAATCAAACGCAGTACACAAACGTCGCTGGTTGGTACACAATCCGGCGAATGGAATATGCGGCCAATCTTAAATACCAGACACACACGCAAGTATTCTTGCTGAAAATTTTTTTTGTATTGACGAAAATTCGAAAAATTCAAAATATTGTAATGGAGTGCGCTATACGGAAGAGTGGTCGAAGAAAGACCCATGGGGCTCTATTTGGGAGCAAAAATAATTTTCAAAATCGGATTTTCCCAACGGAATATGGTTCTACCATCGAATAGAATGTAAGAGGCCGTAACCGGAAAAGTCCGGTGCGTATTTGACATTTGACATTTGATTTGCGATACATCAGCCTGGCGCAATCCACACAGCCAATTTTACCTCCAAACTATGCGGCCTAAGTCACTCCATGCAAGACCGAAAGTTGGAGATCACCGCCCACAAAACACTAAGCATGGTTCCTGAGGCACATTATTGGACCCATGCTCAGTGCAATAATATTGGTCTGTTTCGCCCTGCTTTCGCAGACAGACCGAGGCGCCAGGGCTCGTCAGTGCGAACGCCTCCGCCAAATTTGCCTCCAAAAAAGCCCCACCAGCAGATCTTATTGCTGGCCTGTAACATCACTGCGTGCAAACTCATGAATAACAGAATTTCGTTTCATCTGTGCGTAGCCAGGGCGGAGAGCCACGACAGTGCACCACAATAAGCCCGAGGGAACAATTAATTCAAAAGTCCGTATTTCAGACCAATACAGCGCGCCGGAGAACGACATTTTCCCGATGTTGATCAAGGCCAACATTGCCGTGATCATCATTCTGTTCATCATCATGCTTGCACTCATCCTCATCATTCTCATACATCGGCAAAGCGAACGCCTCAGCCCCAAACAACGGTGAGATGCCTTTTACGGAAGGGGGTTGCATTTTGAATTTTGAAGTGCGCATGCGCATTTCGTTTTCAGACTTTGCTCTCAGTTTGATTTCCCATTTCTGTGTCCACCATATCAGCCCGATGAGCGAGAGAACATAGGGCCGAACTAATTGTTATCGGTTTCTGCACACTTTCAGCTTGGCTTCACCTTGAATATTATTTCCGCTGGGCTAAAAAGAACCGTGTGATGCACACTAATCGATTGACTCAAATTATCACCGCATAATAACGACCCAAAGCGATTGACTTTTGTGATGCTTAAACAGGTATAATAGACATAATTAGATTTAATTTGCTTCGTTTAATTCTTAGAATCGCGTGATATTGTTTCAAAGATTCTCTTCTCTCCGATAAATCCAAAGCCCGAAAAACGGAAAAACACTTCGAAAGTTTGTCAGTTATTATACTAGGCGCTGACTCGTGTGCGTAGAGGCCAAGCATAAAGAAGTTGTCAGGACATTACTTTCAGTTCCTATGAATATGGATGTCCACACAAAGGCTGCTTTGATCGGTGTTGTTTTTCTATAATTGTGAACTGTGATGATGAAGAGCGTCGTCCGTTCCTGTCATGGCGTTCGTTAGCGCTTGATCTTGGCTCACACACTTACCTTAATTTTTTATTTGAATCTGTCAAAAGACTCAATTAACCGGGTTCAACTACAGGAAATGAATCTGTGTTTCTTTGCTTCAGCATGTGATGTTTTATCGCATCAATTTTCATTGACATACTTTTGTTGTTTTCTGCCATGCGAACGAGCGAATACAGAAGACAGTCATCCGTGCGATCAGACTGTTTCGAACAAGATCCATCATTAGGCTATCGAGCTCAGACTTTTGAATTCACGAAACTGTTCAGTGGGAAAGTTGAGTGGAATGTTCGGTGGAATGGATACAGTAGCGGTGTGTTGCACCGAACTTTCCACAGACTTTTTACTCAACTCTCCACTGAACATTTTAGTTGTTAATACCTACTTGTGCAAAGTTTTCCTTTGACTGCGCGTACCCGCTCTAGATTACAAAAACAAAACGTAATTAACAGAAAGCAGCTTGTTTTCATGTGGCCGCTGATCGAAATGAGCTATCATGTAACATTGGACCAAATTCTTGAAAGCCGATGGCGCGCAAGTGCAACGAAATTCTCGAAACACCGGGAGAATTTCTTTTACTACCCAAAATGTTGAACGCTTGCGTTGAACGACCTTGCTGTTCGCGTAAGATTACGCAACAATGGAGGTCAGCCAGCTGCATTAGGTTGTCATGTCATCATGGGCCACTTTCACTGCACAAGCATGGCAACCAAGCGTGTTCGAGAATTCGACCCAATAACATTTAGTGGACGCAGGTGCAATTCTTATGGAAGAAGGCTATACGCAGCTCGTTTGCTGTCTCATGATCAAGGTGTGTGTGATTTGTGCGCGTTTGGCTGAACATCTGACGCTTAGGATATTGCTATGAATAACTAATCATAATAAAGTTATGAGTCTGTTGAGAAACTGCGACTTTTCAAGATTTTGCAAGAATTCAAGTAACCTTGGAAGTTCGATCATGCTCCCCGAATAACCCTCCTTTGAGGCTTATTTGGGAGGTTCTTCGGGTGATATTTTCGAAACGGTGTAAAGGTCAGTTAGGTGTAAAGGTCGGTGGAAAGCTTGGTCGACAGCTCAGTGTGAGAGACCTCGGTGTAAACTTGAAACATTCCACGTTAATAACAGGCAATGTTTCACGTTTACACCGAGCTGCGCCGACCGAGCTTTCGACCGAACTTTACACCGACCTTTACGCCCAACTGACCTTTACACCGTTTCGAAAATTCCCACCCTTCGAATAAGTTTACCGGGGGCTGTTTATTTGGGATAAAAATTTTTTGCATTCCGCAGCAACGTCGCCCATATTACAGTGTTTTGTTCACAATTTGATCAGTTTGTCACACGTTTTTGCCAAAAAAAATCCCATTTTTGTTCGCAAACAGTCATGTGTAAGGGCGCGCCCATGTAGGCCAGCGCCAGGGCCGGGGCCGGGGCCATGAAAAATAATCTATGTCCGAGGCCCTGGCCCCGACCCCCGGCCCTGGCCTACATGGGCGCCCCGACAGGGCCGGGGCCGGGGCCAGGGCCGGGGCCGGTGCGAAACATTTTTCTGGATAGACGACGTTTCAACTGCAGGGTTGTCAATAATCCAACATTGGTTTCGTATATGCAGCTGTGCGTGTGTGTTCGCGTTGGGTGCGCTACTGCCTGATTTATCAAGGGCATGGCTATCTTGTGTTTTTTCTTTTGCAAATTCGGGCTGCAGTTTGAAATATGGTTGACAAAACACTGAATTTCTACCTGCAATTATACACATACAGTTTGCTTTTGACCGTGCACATACACGACGTGCGCGTTTCGCTGATTGGTTGAGTTATAGGTGACTCGAATTTCGCGCAGACATGTCGTTTACTGTGGTTGCTCAAAAAATTTATGTCATCTGGTGACTTTTCATCAGCCAGTATTTTTAAGAATAAAGCGCTTTATATTAATTTGCTTGAACAAATACATATGCCTAACCTAAATAAAATCCCAAAATGACCGTGCCCTTGATACATCAGGCAACAGAACATCCAACACGAACACACACGCACAGCTGCATTATGTATACGAAACCGATGTTGGATTATTGACAACCCTGTAGTTCTAACGTCGCCTATCCAGAAAAATGTTTCGCACCCGCCCCGGCCCCGGCCCTGTCGGTGCGCCCATGTAGGCCAGGGCCGGGGCCGGGGCCAGGGCCTCGGACATAGATTATTTTTCATGGCCCCGGCCCCGGCCCCGGCCCTGGCCTTGGCCTACATGTGCGCGCCCTAACTCAGATGACGGAAACAGAATACTCAGCGGTTGCAAAAGTATGCATTCGTAGTTTAAAACAATCTGCAAAGCTTCTTTTCATCCTGTAACGGCTAGAAACCCAATTGAGCCCCACTGGGGGTTATTTGGAGTTTTCCGAACGGGTGAATTTTTTTATTTCAGAATCATAAACAGATGCATGTCCCAATAAGCCCCCAGGTTGATTAATCGAAATAATACACAGCTCACGCAGTTTGAGCGTCCGCGCACGACTTTTGGAAGTGAAACCAAAGTGTTCATGGACAACAACATCATATTCTTCGAACAGGTAAGTGGTTCGGGATAATGTTTGTGAAGCCAGAAATATTTCAGTTAGGTTTTTTCGTGTTTTATGTTGACCATGGGTACACCAGCAAATGCAGGGTTGAATTTTAAAAAAAATTATCATCGGTCGTTTTCGATTTTTCAAAAAAAATTGCTAACTTTAATTTTTTTATTCCGGATCACGAAACTTTTTTTGAAATTGAGGTTGATAAGTAATGTTAGAGAAAATGGGTACTATACACGGTGATGTGAGGGAAGTGAGAGATTGCTACGATGGGCCCGATAACGCCACACTTCGTGTGTGCAGGTAAGGTGTATGACTTGTCATATGAGTAGCATAACGCAAAACCCCCAAACTCAAAACCGCGGTCCTTCGGTCCCCAACCAGGGTGGTAGATTTTAATGTCAAAAAGTAAAGACGTGTCACACGAAACTTAAATAACTGGCACATTTTTTAGCAAAGTAATACGAAAAAAGCAGCGCACCCGATGAATGGTTAGAGACGTCCGGTGTTTTGGCAAGATAACATCATACTTCAAGCACATTTGATTTGCTGGAATCACTGAATGCGCATATACATGACGGCTGTTGAGATTGTTTACCCCACGGACACTGTATCGAACCGAAATACAATCGCCCCAGCAGATTTTTTGATGAAAACAAGCAGAAACATGCGCGCAAAAAGCGCTTTTTGGACCAAAAATGGGGGAGAACAGAGGTTTTCTTAGAAAATGTTTTTGCTGAAAATTTTTTTAACCCAGCCCTGCATATATACACATGAACAGTAGTTCAGCTGGGTCGAATTGGTTACTACGTCGTGTCTGTCACATCACTTCCCGTCTACGTTCTATTCGTCGCGCTGCTGTTCCGTTATCGTAACGTTGACCCATTCACCTCATCATTCTTCAAATTGCTTCGTGTCTTCGGCGTAGCTGACATCCTGACGCTGATGATCATTATCATCGCGTTTTATGTGCTGACCGATTTCTGGCATTGGTTGCCCAGATGGGTATGTACGTGTAACTACCGTATTTCCTCTAATATTGATGCCCCTTCCTGATAGAAGTCCCCTCCAACCCTCCAATAGAAGCTCCCTCTCAGACCATGGCTGAAAAAAATATACAGACCCCCCCAATATTTGTTCGCTAATAGAATTCCCAAAGTTATTCGGTGTCCTTTTCTTCAAACGCGCTAACAG
>JASAMV010000740.1:0-15365 GCA_030248065.1 Rhynchonema sp. JSB1_4
ATCTGAAGGTTCTCTGACCATGGCACGTAACAATGCGTTTGTGGCCAGGATTTGTCCCCTGTAATACAATCGTGTCAAACCTGCCTCCACAAGTAGGGCTTCATTTGGTGTTGATGAGACACATCCAGTGATTATTCTGGCACCTTGTCTTTGCAAAGCATTCAGTTTTTCTACTGTTGAGTAAGATGCCCCTGTCAGATAAATTCCACCAGCATATTCAGCTATGGATTGAACGTATGTAAGGAAAATCTGCTTCAGTGTTGATTGATCACATCCCCAGGAGCGGCCAGCCATGCATCTTAGCTGTTTCAGTCTTTCTTGCATTCTGCATTTCACTTTCATGACGTGTTGGCCATAGGTAAGCTGGCGGTCCAAAGTTAGGCCCAAGAACTTTGGAGCTCGTGTTGTCGGTAATTTTGTTCCGTTCAGTTTGATTAGCGGTAATTCTAGCGATTCGATGTTGTTTCCCAAAGCAAATGAAGCGACTTCACATTTAGACGGGTTCAGAGTCATTTTCCATTGTGAAGCCCATCTTTCAATGGCCAATACCGCCTTCTGTATTTTCTTGCTGGCATCCTTGACCAATCGATCTGATGCCCACAACGCAACGTCATCGGCATAGAGACTGAAGTGCACATTTTCCGGAATGATTTCTGCCAGGTCGTTGATGAATATCAAGAATAGCAAAGGGCTGAGTGCAGCACCTTGCGGGACTCCAGCGGTAAACTTTCTGGACACACTGAGAGTGCTGTTGATTTTCACCCGACAATTTCGATCACTGATGAAAGCATTTATCCACTTGGCAACGCACACTGGGATTTTGGCTTTCAATATTTTGTATAACAACCCAGAGTGCCAGACAGTGTCGTAAGCCCTCGAGAAATCGAGTAGCGCCATTACTGTCCTCTTGTGTGTGTTGTGTTGGAACGAGTCATCAATGTGTTGAGTTACTGTCATCAACTGATCAACTGTGGAGCGGCCCGCCCGAAAGCCAGATTGGTTTGGAGAGAAAAACTTTCTACTTTCCAGGAAGTAATGTAGTCTGATAGCTACCAAGCGCTCCATTATTTTTGAGATGCAACTTGTCAGGGCTATCGGCCGATAGCTGGTCGGGTCACTTTTGTTTTTGCCTGGTTTAAGAATTGGCACAATGTGCGCCATTTTGAATTCGTGTGGAACATCGTGGTGTTTCCATGACAAATTTATCAATTCCAGAAGGCGCATCTCACCTAGTGGCGTCAGATGTTTCAAAGCATCGTTGTACACTTTGTCCGGACCGCATGTTTTTCCTGTTTTCAATTTGGCCAAGACCTTCCGGAATTCACTGCTGCAAAATGGGGAGCACAACTTTGTCTTATCACCTTTGCAGTAACATTTTCGATTTAGTTTTTTCCGGACTGTTGAGACGACGTTTCGATCACATTCACTTTGTAGTTTTGGTTTGTGACTGACATTAGCGTACATTTTTATCAGTAGATCTGCTTTCTGTTTGTCAGTAACATGATCTTTGTTGTTATGTGTCAGTATTGATGAATTATCAGGACGAAAGCTATTTCCACTCATGGCGTTCATCACTCTCGAAACGTTTTTCGGATCTGAACGCATGTTCAGTGAGCTCGCGAATGTTTGCCAGGATTCTTTGCTTGTATTTCTGATCAGTTGGTTAGTTTCACGATTTGATTCTTGCCACTGATTCCAATCGTTTTTCGATCTTTGTGCTTTTTGCCTCAGTCGTCGTCTCTTTCGCACTGCTAGTGTGCATTGTCTCGACCAGCCATATCTTCGCCTTCTTGGTGCACCAAAAGGAACATGCTTTTTGGTAGCGACAACAACAGCTCGAGTGAAAGCCGCAGTGGCTCTTTTCGCATTTAATAACGGCATGTTGCTCGTCTTTGATAGTTGTTCATCAAGACACACTTTGAACGCATCCCAGTTAGTTTTCCCAAAACAGGGCTTCGGAATCCGACCACATTTGGATTCAACTAGAGCACTGTCACGAAGTGTGATGTTGATAAGTTCGTGATCCGATCCCAGTGAGTCTCCAAGCGTATTCCACTCTATACGCGGTTGCAGACTGATGGGGACGAAGCTGATATCTGGGGTCGACTTGCCTGCTGTTGTCGGATTTAGCCTTGTGTAACCTCCATTGTTTGCACTAACCAGATTTTCATCTGAAACCCAATTGTATAGCCATTTCCCTCGTTTATCTTCATCTTGGAATGGATCCCAGTCACCATTGTGACCATTGAAGTCACCGAAAAACATTGAATGCTTGCTTGCCTTGGGCAGATTGTCACGGCTGAAATCATTTCTTGTGTCCACCCCATTATTTGTAATGGGTGGCGCATACACATTTACGATTGTATATTTGGATCCTGGGGGGAAAATTTCAACTGCACATATATCAGCAGCCCCAGCGCCACTGACTTCTTTCTCCCGATAAGGCAGCCCCTCTCTGATGGCAGTGAGAACTCCACCGCCACGTATCTCTGTGGATGCTCGTCTTCCTACTTTCCGGTCCGTGCGGCAAATACTGTAGCCCGGAATTTTGCAATTAATGGCTGGTCTTAGCCATGTTTCCTGCAGAACAATGATGTCGTATTGTGGTTTGGAACGGTCAAGGAAGTTGATTAGAGCTGGTAACTTTGCGCGTATGCCGTTACAATTCCACTGGAGTACACGTATTGACTGTTTCCTTTCTGGTCCAGGGTTTGGTTTGACATCACCCATTTGCAAAAGTAGCAGATTCAACCACTCACTGCAATAATACTGAAACTTTCTCTTCTTTCTTGATGAATATTTGTTGACATGGAACGCATTACGAGAAGTACGAACCGAAAGGATGTTTATCCTTTTTGAATCCTCACATTTCTCTTTTGCACTGAAACAATAAATTTGCACTGTGGGTCTTTTTTGTCGTGGTGATCATCGTCATGTGTATTGTTTTGATCCCAAGCGTGGAATCGATGCTGTTTGATGATGATAATGCATCGTTCATCAGTCAACGTGGATTTTGCTCGTTTGGGACTACTCGCATATCGATTTTCTTCCCGGCCCAGATCTGTTCGTGAATCCATCGTACCGGCCCTCATGGGCGATCTCGTCACTTCAACCCAATCACCAGCCGATCTTTCCGTGATATCGAGCTTCACGGGCGATCTCGTCACTTCGACCCAATCACTAGCAGATCTTCCTGTCATATCGAGCTTCTTGGGCGATCTTTTATCGGCCCAATCACCAGCCGATCTTTCCTTGATATCGAGCTTCATGGGCGATCTTTTATCGGCCCAATCACCAGCCGATCTTTCCGTGATATCGAGCTTCATGGGCGATCTCGTCACTTCGACCCAATCACTAGCCGATCTTCCGGTCATATCGAGCTTCATGGGCGATCTTTTATCGACCCAATCACCAGCCGATCTTTCCGTCCTACCCTTCCAGAGACTATTCTTTTTTGTCTTCAATTTGTCTTTGCTTCGGATGCTTTCTGAATATCTAAATTCACCATCTGGATGTTGGAAATGTCTGACGCTGTTGTTAAATGTATCGAAAGGCAAACCTGGGGTATTGGCATAAACAAAGCACCCTGTATTGAACATCATATAGACTATGATCAGCATTAGGGGATTGGGGTTGGGGTTGTGCATCGTTCCCAGGGAGTGCGAACCCGTTTGGCGATCTCCAAATTCGATCTTGTGCTCCACAAACAGTATGAATGTGGCGGTTCGCGTCGCACAGGTGGGACGTGATGGCTCTAGCCTTACTCCAAAAAAACCAACTCAATTACTCGTTCCATTCACCTGTGGCACAGGATCAACTGATCGATCGATTCATAAAACGCTTTGTCGATTGGTTGCTGCTCTGTTCGGACAAGGCCTATGAGCTTGCGCAGAAAGAAAATCGTTCTATTCTGAATCAAATTGGTCATTTCATCGCCATAGCCGAAGATGTCGGAGACTACAGACGCCTTCGTCAGTTGAACTGGTTGAAGAAAGAAGTTCATCGCAAAATGTACCAGTTTCAATGCTTTGGATTCAATTCAAATCGGTATGTGTGTGTTTTTGCTGTTGTTTGCAACTTGTTGGTTCCACTGATTGTCATTTCTCGTATTCCAGTTACGATCTGGCAATGTTGCGGCAATGCGGTTTTTCTATCATTTATCTAAACGCGACACCGCTCCACATGGTATGAAACGCGACAACACAGCGGAATACATCACTGTTTCAACGCCACGTCTGCAATTCAAAGACATATGTCAGTATGTGCGCGGAGTCTCGTTACGAACGTTTCTTCGAACTTTTCTCCCAGAAGATAAAAGAAATGATATGATGAAGCTTCATTTCCCACACGGATACGTTGAGAAGTACTCCGACCTGATTGACAAGGCCTTTCCCGGTTATGACGATTTTAACAACAAACTGAGGGGGAATCAAAACTCGCTCGATGCAGATCACGCAGAGTTTGTTGCGTTAGTGGAATCTGGTATGGATGAAGGAAATGCGTTGACGGAGCTGGGTTTGGATGAAATACCACGACCTGGTCATGTTGTTTACGAAGAGCTTAAGCGACAATACAACGACAATGGCTACAGGAATTTGCTTGATTGGTTGAGACAGTATGCTATTATCGATTCACTCGGTGCACTTCATGCGTTGGACAACCTGCGTCAGGTGTTTCTACGTCGCTACGAACGTGATCCATTTGAGCGAATATCAATATCATCGTTGAGCTTCGCTCTGTTCATGAAAGAACTCACCACCAACGAAGATTGCAGTTCAAATTGGTTTGCTCTCTTGGACGAACCGCGGAGAAAGTTCTGTCGCGATGCATGTGTGGGTGGATTGAGTTTTTGTCTTGATCGCTTGGCCATCGCAGGGTACACACGCATAAAACCACACATGTACGGGCGAGAAGCAAAAACCACCAAATACGTGAAGCTGTTGGATGCAAATGGGTTAGGTGTATATGTATAATTTTGTGATTGTTATTTTATTGAACCTTGGATTCATTGCATTTCAGTTTTTTGACAAACAGCAACCAATTGTTATAGATTGCGGGTCGGAATACGTCCGATGTTCTTTATACCACCACTCACCCGGCTTTCGTTTGTTTCAGTCTGTATTCAAGCACGTTGGCTAAAATGCCTCTGGAATGTTTTGGCAGTTGGGCCTTCAGAGAGACCAAAGGTTTGGATCAAAAGGGCTTCTCAATGGACACTGTCTGCGGCCGGCACCGACTGGTTTGAGATAGGTTCTTATTTTTATAAATGAGAATTTATCATTAAAAAAAGCCTGTGTTTTTATGCTCTCGAATGGGTGATCAGACAGCGTCGAGAGAACTATCCTCACGCCCATCTCAGTTGTCAGCTCAGTATGGATGGAGAGCGGTAGGTTGTCAACAGTTCCTGCGTGCGTGTGGGAACTGACTGATATTTTAAATCTCTTCTTGCCCTTCTCAGAGTCTTCAACATTGATAAGAAACAATACTGGGTAGACGGGTGTATAACGGTACGGGATGAAGATGGACGTGACTTTAAATATGTAGTACTTGAGTTTCTTGGTTAGTTAATTGGTTTTTATCATATCTAACATGTAACTGATCATCAATGGTTACATTATTCTTCATTTTCATGTTGTTATTGGCACGCCTGTGAAGTTTGCTTTCCCGAGAATCGTGATGATCCACATCCTCATATGAAAGACCGAACCTGGAATGAAATCCACGAATACACAATGAAACGAATCAGTACGCTCGAAACGCATCCTAAAATTGAAACTGTCACCTACATATGGGAGTGCGTGTATGAGAAGCAGCGAGCCTCTCAGGCCGGCTATTTGGATGCTTTGGGACGGTCTTGGCTTCCGTGGAACGGCGAACACACGTTCACTGAAGCACGGGCCTTGGAACTCATGCTTGGTGAAGTGCAACCAAACGGATTACGAGGCACACCCAAGCTGTTCGGTCTGGTCAGTGTTGGACTGCGCGTGCCGCGCGGACTGCGGTATCGATTCGCTTCCTTTCCTCCTCTGTTTGTACACAGACGTGTTGACAAAAGCGAGCTGAGTTCCGAACAACAGGAAATCTGGCATAAATACAATCTTCCCGACCAGTATGAAACAATTGTCCCAGTTCTGGAAGCTGAGCACGTTTCTTGACTGCAGTTGGCGTGGCCTTGTTCGACAAAAGTGTCAGGTAGGGCAAGTGCACAGTTAACTGACTAACGGGCATGGTTGCGTACGTTCATTTGAGCGTATATAAAATTGGCTGTTCACCGTGTCCAATGCCGGTAAGCAAAGTTGGACCTTCGTTGGACAGCAATGACAAACAAATGGCAAGGTATCCGAATGCGGAGTGATTATATCTTTCAAAGTCGTGCAGGGCAGCATTGTATATGGCAACGGCCACGTTTGGTTTACATGGCAACAGTTGTCGTGCGAAGGTTGCGAATGAGTTTACGGCTGTCGGCGATCGGAACCAAAGTATGAGGCTGAAAAGAAGAATAGTTTGTACTCACGAAACAGTTTACGTCATATGTACATATATTAATAAAACACACACGCATGCATACTTTGTATTTCGCACCACTACTCTCCATGCAGAATTATTGCTGAAGTACGATTGTGTCAAGTACCAGACCACCACCGAATGATCGTGTACAATGCCGGCGAATAAGGGCACAAGGTTCTTTGGATTGTTCTGGAATTGATCATCCAGAAGCAGTATAGATGGTTCGTCCGCTTTCGCAAATGATTCAAAGTCAATCTCGTCCATTGATCGAATACTTTTGAACTTGTGCTTGAACTTTTCTCGCAGGCGTTCATATGCTGGTTGCCAGTACGTATAGACCAAGACGACCGCTGCTGGTTTGCATCCAAATATTGTTTGGAATTCGATACACCAATTTACGACCCATGTAGTTTTGCCAGAACATAAAAAAGATTTTTGAACATTAAAAAAGATGAAAACCAGCGGAAATCAATAGAACTGACGATGCGTACCTGATGCACCGACGGCCAGAGCTGAAAACGGCAATTTAGGGTAGAACTGCACAGATTGACGTGTATACTTATCCGGTGGCGGCTTGCCCGCATCAATCATTGACATGACTGTATTTGCTTTATGCGTCGCTGTGGAATACGATTGGCGAAACGAAAGCGAAACCAATTGACGATATAGTTATCGTTGGCCTGTTTGTTTGACGTAAATGGTCGAAAAATTTGATCATAACTTCGACCAAGCAATAAACTTTCGGCAAAATAACATGAATAGAAGCCGCAAACACAACTGTCATGAGCTTGTATTTCGAAAGAACTGTATTCGAGAGTAGCGTTACGTGTGCTGGCAATATTGTTTAAGGCCGACCATAATTGTTTATAGCTCGCCAGATTTTGAATGTCGTTTGGACTGCTGCCAAGTGAACAAATCAATATGACACGTCTGTCGGTACAGCACAGGGTCAGCCAGTGTCCAATTGCTTTTGTGTTGGCTTTTGTAAGAGTATCAAAAATAGCCACATGACGCGCCTCGCTTTGGGGAAACAAATCATTGCACAGATCGCTGAGAAGAAACGTACCGAGATAGTAAGGTTTGAATTTCGCTAAGCAAGCATCGATTTCACGGCCATTCATTTTTAAGACGATATCCAATCAGTGGTGACATCAAATGCAGAATTCACGAACAAATTAGAATGGAAAACACAATATACGATTAGGGTTAGGTTTATTTTTAGCGGATTCTTCAACTGCACGTTCAGTGTGACGGAGCCAGTTTCGGATAGGCTGGTAGCTGTTGCCATAGAGTTCCTGTCAGCCAGCTGAGCAATGTCGAAAGTCTGCAAACGAACGCGGTGTGAGAAGCGTAAATTTTACCGCATCCATTTATCGTTGCACACCAACCACAAGTGTATAGCCACCGAGATACTTTTCGAATGTTATTGCAGTTGGTTGTCCGGACTGGAAGAAGCCATTTGCCAGACGAAATGCCATATAAGCTTGTTGCGCACTGGCTTGAGTGGCATCGAGCGTGAACGGTCCGTTTGATGGCACGGTCCTGTTGTTCACCATAACAGACCACTGTCCACTCATGTGGGCTGAAAACAGAACACGTAATGAAAACGGACAGCTGAATTTGGGAGAAAGATAACACACACACTTGACTCAATGCCAAACGGGTTGCCACTGAAGTTCCCAAGCTTGTTCTCCGTCTTGACTGCTGTGACGTGTATCAAACTGGGGATTCGACCGTTGATTATTATTGGTTCGACGATCTTAATTTTGTTGAATTTGATTGTTTTAACTTGAAAAATAACGATAAAAACAAAACCCACTGCTTGGGTTCCGGAAACTCGCGAAAACGACATCATAACTGAGCGGCGAAACGGAATGCAAATGTTTTCGCTTTGCAAGCGTTCCAAGATTGACAAATACAAATGGTCGGAGACGGTAATTTTCTTAACCAACAGTTTGGCAGACGCTGAAAACAAGATTAATTACGTTCATGATCTTAATTATTGTAAAAGTCCAAGCGAGAAAAATCAAAACAAACACAATTTGAGCTGTGCTCCGACCGGGGGAGCGTTATCGGTTGTGTCAACAATGTGATATAGTCTGTAAATAAAGGATGAAAATGCAATGAGTTGTGGTAGATTTGTAAGTGAAATAATAAAAACTGTACTTGAACGCATCGCTTGAAGGGAAGAAAACCAGATGCATGGAAATGGACGGTGGTAATAGTTTTGACTGAAATGACAAGAAAATTTAGTGATTATTTGACAATTTAAGCTGAAAACAACTTGTTTCCTACAATAACAAACGCACCTGCAACAACACATCGAACTGAACAGGATACAGCAATCTGACAACGGCGCTTGCAGCTGCCATCGTCTTTCGCTTCTCGAAACCGACGTTGTTTGCGGTGAAGTTTTGATGCATAGATGTCGTGTCAGCGTAGAGCCCCGTCAAACCGTCCAGACGTTCTGTGTCCGGTGACAGAAAAACTAAATAGGAAGGCACCATCCACACGTGTTATTGGACTTCAAGATCAAAACGGGGAAATTGTTGCAAAAATTTATAACATACTTTCGTTAATGTAGGCAAAGTAGGGGTGAAGACCATTTCGAGTTGTCACTTGCACCTGGTTCAACGACAGCTCGATGTCGGACCACATTGCAGCACTGAATGCTGGCTTGAGAGCAACGGTGTCGGTTGCCGCAAATGCTTCACCCGTGCCAGCCTTAACGACGGAGAACTCGAGTTCCAGGAATATTAAGGGGCTGGTAAATTCTGTTGGATTGCTTGGCACATGAAATCGTAGTGGGGTTGAAGCTGAATAGAAGCCTGTCGGTTGAACTTCGACCACTCGCTGGCTCGCCAGACTCAATTGCAATGGTTGCTTGGAAAACAGTGAGAGACTGGGAACGTTGACAACGTTCACATTGGACGACATTGTGATGACTCAACGAAAAATGGTGCCAGCGACGCGACGCTTGCGGGAGCCGCGTTTTTTTGACGTTGACCGTTTGATGCTGTTCTTCTTCTTTTTCTTTCCACCACGACCTTTTGCACGTTTTGCGTGTTTTCTTTGTTTGGTCCACCTTTTGATTTTAGGCTTCACAATTTTGGCACGACGTCGCCCTTTGACTCTTCTTCGTTTTGGTGTGGCAGGCGTGGACAGTTTGGCGGCAACTGGGTATTCGGGATACGCAATAGATTGTAGAGATCGAAGACCTGGTTCTTGGGTGCCAGCTCCCCGAGTTAATCCAAACGCGTGTCGTGTAAGCGGCGTTGTGAGTTGTTGTGGCGAATTTCGCTTAAGAAAATTTGACAAGGCAATCTGAAGTCGCTCGGTTAGTTTTCTTTGTGGTTCTGTGTCACTTTCAAAGTCAACGGCTGTTGAGGGCTCAGGTCCGCGCACTTGTTGATAGAATGCCATGTCACGCTAACGCCCAAACATGGGGCATAATTTCCAACGTTAGAAACACACGTTGTTCAGATGTCAGATGGTTGGGAGCAATAGCGAGCGTATTGTAGTCGCCGCTGGCGTCGACTAGGTAGAAATCAATGACATCGAGCGAGGTTCGACTGAGCACTTTCCACGTTGGATCGTCAGAATGAAATGTAAGGCGCGCTTGATTGCACAATGCTTGCACATCGTTAAATAAGAGACCAGCAACAGGCAGCAAGTCACGTGACCAGCTAGTGTGCTCAACTAAACCAGGAGCAAGAATTACGAAATTGCAATGGCGCTGAATCATGTCGGGTCGAAGTTCGAGGAATCGTTTCTGCTGTGGAGCAAGTGTAAATGTTCGTTCAACACAGCCAAATTTGGGTGCAAGAAAACTTGAAAGCTGACACACAACGTCATGGTTCTTTTCCATAGACTCAAACACGAACCGCTCTTGGCTTGAGTCGTAATCGATTTTCACTTTGAACGAATTTGGAATGGCTTCCGAATATAAACGTGCAATTACGTGAGAATTGTATTCGCACAGATCGGCTATTGGACGCACGGTGACTGCTGTTGTTCCGTCACGTCGAAGTATGATCCAGTCATTTGTTCGCACAATTGTAGTAAAACAGGAAGGGATAACAATATTCTTAATTCGAATGGCGTGTTTAATATCACTTGATAGATTAATAGACTCAGGTAAAAAACAGCGAAAATGACCATTTGAATCAAGTTTGACATCACAATGCACCACAAAACGACGGTCATCAACACTGAGCATAGTTGAAGTGTGCGATCAATAGAATAAGGTTTGCGCGCGATCCAGTTGACCTTGAGTTATAGTCTCTTCAGTGTTATCGTCGAAACGTACACGATAAACTTTGTGCAACCTTCGACCGGTTGTTTTGGCCTGAAGAACCTTGGTAATTCGCCGATTTTTTTTAAACGTTGGTTCCGCGGTAATCAGCTGACGTCCGTAGACATGCGGATACATTTTATTGTTTTTCGCATCTTTCAGTTCAAAAGTGAGCGGATCAGTGTGGCGAACGTTGGCGACGGTAAAGACCTCGGCTGAATACAATCGAAGAGAACCCTGAAACATACGTCACGGTGCAGCAAGAAATAACACACAACAGTTAATTTTTTTCAAATCATTGCGAAACTACACCTTTGCAAATTGGTTACGTGACGACGATAAATCATCCTTCAACAGACGCACACGTGTGCCGATTGGAAATTGAACATCGCGCTTGGACTTTGGATCGAGGCCAATTTGGGCTTGCTGAGCCCGCACGGCATTGGCATATTTTGTTCGCCATATTGTTCCGATAGCTTCGCCAGCGTTGACAGGAGCAACACCAGTACGCGAATGTTTGATGCGATTGATGGCTGTTAATGCTTTTGTCAAATTAGATGCGTGGTTAAAGTCGCCTGTGTGTAGAGCGAAACGTGTGAGCCATTGTCGAAGTCGACCTGAAAGGCCTTCTCTCCCTCTACATATAAACCTCATTTGAAAACAACAACAAAAACAAATGACCAATGGCTCGTTCGCTCAACCCGGCCTTTTGACGTGTAGCCGTTTGAGTGTGTCGTATGGAATGTTCGCGAAGCTCCTGACGCCATGCAGTACCGAATTCAGTGCCTTAAAACTGTATAGTTTATTTAGACAAAAACATCACAACTTGACACCAACAAACCAACCAAAGTCTGTTCGCACGTGAGTGGGAAGCTGGTTGTCGTTCTGGATACGCATCATTTGAAAGAAAGTTCGTGCAACGGCTTTCGGTATTTTACGCCCACCGATTACGGGCATGGCCATAACTTTGGATGAAAACGCATCAACACACAATAATGTGGGCTTTTTTGTAGCTTTTTGATCTCTTTTACTCATAAACATAAGATCACAATCAAACAATGTATTTATGTTGGTGGCAATGATGGGAACAAATTTCAGCTTTCGGGTCTTTGGTTTGAACGACCGCACATAAGTATATTGCTTTCGTAAAAAATTAACAACATCACGTTTAGTGATGGTAATATTAGGATGTGCTTCCTTCACATAACGATAAAGTGTTTCAGGACCGGAAAAAGAGGCATTGGAATTGTTGAAATTGAAGAAAGCTTGACGAAGAATAGCTTTAACGTTAGCGGGCGCCATATTCATTCAACAACAGGTCGAACAGAAGAGCAATCACTTTAGATTCGTCATCCGAGTCTGACACATGCAGCACACGCACGTCGCCCGGCAGCAAATCCTGTCCGTGCACGAAAAGTTGCTCGTGTGCTGTGTGTAGCGTTTCAAACAATCGGAAATTCTGCGACAGCCCACGTTCCTCGCATCGATTGCGCTGCTTGCATTTTCGAAAGCACGTCGACGCAGTGCTTTGCATGTAGATAAACCGCGAGTGTACTGTTTTGCTCAAAGCGCTTGCACAGCTTTCATACAAATAGTCCAAAGTAGCCTGTTCACATTTATTGTAGTTGGCGACCGCCGACTTTGCAAACACGTGACGCGCACTTTGAATGGAACGTTCTTGAATGATCAGTGTGCTCGGATCGGTCAATTTATTACAGGTGGCTTGCAGGTTGAAATATTGAGACATTAAAGCAGTTGTTTGAAATGACATTGCGGAACATTTTGGATCCGCATAATATTCGTCAAGTAAATTGACACATTCACGCCGATCGAACGTGGGTAGACACTGCCAAACCGTGGTTGGTTCAAGGAGCGGCTGTGCATTTTGTAACTTAGCGCAAACACCGCGTATTGCAGTTGATTTGCCTGAAACAGCAAAGGATGTCCGGTATAGTTGAATGTTTTTTTAAATGAAGTCAAAATCAACTGAACAATTTTCTCACCGACAGCTATAGAGCCTTCCAAATGCACAACAGTGGGCAATCGTGACATTGTAATGTTAGAACAAGCGCACACAGTAGAACAGACGAAAAATGGACATTGATACCTTTGTTCTTTTATTGTGACGTGGTGTTGTTAGCATTGGGCGTCACATTATAATAGACAGGTGGTTGTTGTTTTATTGATTGAGACGCGGTGGCTTCCGACACTTGAGAGCCGTACGTTGGTGAAATCTGACCCAAGAGATAAAGGAGATCTCTAACATAAATTTTCAACCAATTAGCTTTCGAGTGGGAAACATACCAAATACGCATGGTCGTTGTGGTACTGTTGATATTGATGAGCTGCTGACACAGCAACGGGAGGTGGTGGTGTCTACAATGTAATTTTATTGAAAAGAAATAACTTTTGAGAAAATAAATAACAAACAAAAAAACTGACCAGGAACACTGTCGGCGTGGGTTCAAAAATCATGGGAATTAATTTCAGATATACAGCCGATGTTTGACCGGTCATTGGATTTGTTTCGTAAGTGACACTGTTAATTGGTGCAACACAGACAAGATACTCGTTTTTAATTGTTGGACTCGGTATGAAATACTTTTTGTCCAATTGACTCAATAAATTAATTGGATTTCCACGAAACTTTATATCAGCCACCATCAGACTGTTAGCGGGATTCATGCTGACACGTTTGTACACTGCAAAATTAAGAAAAGAAAATCGGTCAGTCCCCAGTTTTTCATAGTCTTCCACTTTACATGAATGCTGTAATGTGCGATTGGATATCAAAACTTGCAAGAATAAATGTACGTCGTTATATTTGCTCGCTTTCGACTTGCTCCGTTCACCGATCAATCAAGAGAGCCATCTAACCAAAACAAGGTGCTCGTATATGAAGCGGTGATTTATTAACAAGAGTCGAATCGCGCTAGTGTCATCCCATGCTTGCTTGCAATGTATTACATTGTTGTGTACATGTAGCAGCCCCTATCCAAGTTCGGATCGAACACAAACATAACAAATTACGAATAACTGCGTTTCATTTGAGCAAATAAAAAACCCGAGGATAATAATACAAATGGAGGCACGCTAACGAAGCCAGCTTGAACTTTGTTCCTATACATTACATGCGCACGCAAAAACACACACACACATGGGCACAAACATTAGTACGTACAGTGAACAGTTGGAAGCAGTAAATCAAAACCTGCAAGTCCATGTCATGTGCATGTCAGCACAAAAATCGACCAGAAATGAAAAATGAACAACAACTTTCAAGTCATACAAATACGGACATATGAATCGGGTAAATGCAATAAACGACAGGGCTCCGTTGGCAACGCCGTAGCACACCGTTCGAAAACATGACAGAGTGAGAGGGCACAGCTGACGACAGACAACAGTACGTACATGGGAAAACAAAAAGAACCTAGATGGGTGCGGAGCAACAACGTGCGATGGTCGCATTTGAAGTACGCACACGCGGCACTTCAACACGGATTGACTGCAGCTCAACGTCAGGAACTGGTGGTTTTCGACACACACATCGAGCACACGGACGACACTTGAACAGTCCGTAGCGGACGCCCAACGCAAACAGAATCATTTCAAGCACTTCGTACAATCTTTCAAGCAAGAAACCACGTAGTTCAAAGTCGCCGGTGTCAATTTGTTTGTCGGGTACAATCGATGGAGCGTAAGGCTGAAAAGAGAGGCACAGTGTATTTGTTGGAAGAACTAAAATATTAAGATAAGTTACATAATTTAATGGTGAAAATGCAAGATCGTGCAAAAAAGCAGAACCAACACGTGCATTAGCACTGACAGCATGCACATTTGCTTTTTGATCGCGGAAGAGATGGACGGGTTCGGATTTCAATCGTGAAACATCATCAATCAGACTTTTTATAACTTGCGACTGATTGAACAGATCGGTTTCTGTTTCGTTGAAACGGGCCAGTAGACTGTGACCATCCAAGCGAACATTGCGCAACTCGTCTTGCAGTTTGCTTTGACGTAAAACTGTTTGGTTGAACTCGTTCAGCAGAACATGGAAACGACGCTGAAGTGAAAGGAACTGTCGATCGAAAGACTGAGTTACGTTAGCAAGCCAATCATCTTCGAGTTTTCTGAGACCACACCGAGGAGAGACTTCATCTGGAGATGAGGGTGATGTTTCATTGAGGAATGTGAGTGCTGTCTTTAGCGGGACTTCGAGCGAAACCGAACTTGCTGTTGACGTTGATGGTAGTGTGGGCGCGGAGGTGAACGGCACCGTTGCAGACAACGTGCTCTAAAATCACGTGCCAAAAATAAACATTTGCATGAGCGTGCATTGATATATATATGTATACATGCATAACATGCGTGAAAAATACCGTACACAACTAACGGTGATAACGGTGGTTGTGGTGGATGGCAACTGCTGTTCCGAAGGATCAACAACGTGACCAATGCCAGTTGTCGGACGGATTGTGGACGTGCGTGTCAAGCGAGCCTGCATATAGATTGTTTGTTTATTACCAGTCAACTCTTGTAAAAAAAGACACATTACAAGCTT
>JASAMV010000741.1:0-21321 GCA_030248065.1 Rhynchonema sp. JSB1_4
TACCGACTGACCGGTACAAGGCAGATTTGGTGTTGACGAATCGTAAAGTGGTGTGCACACAGATACAAACATGAAGTTGGCATGGCATCCAATTTGAACTCAAGCAGATGTTGTGATGGAACAACTTTTACGATGGTCGAATCAGTGTTTGTTCTTTTGCAAAACGGTGTTCAGTTGCGTTCAAATTTGATACGCCCCAGAATATTCTCGTCCTAAAAACTGGGAATGAATGACAATGACAGTATTGTTGCTAAATAACACGAATTAACATGAGTATCTCAATCATTGATATGTTGAATACGTCCCATTTACCAGTCACGAACATTATATCAGACCGTTTTCAATAAATAACAGCACAAGAAACCGAGCTGCAGGCACATAGAACAGCAATCAATGAATGAATGCTGACCAGTTTAGCAGAGCGATGCTCGTAAAACAGACATGGACTGCATTTGCCTAAGTATTCGCATGGAGTCCCATCCCAGGTACACTACTGTCAGAAATGTATTTCCGAATAGAGCCTCGTTGGGCTTCAGAAATGGGGTTCCATACGATAAACTCCGGTACGTTCAGGTGCCAAACAACTGCGTAGACCTGGTCAGAATAGTCTCGCGGCAATGATACGCTTGCTTAGGCTGGTTTACGGTTAGGCTCAGGCCAACCTGGTGTAGCAATGACTGACGCGCATCAATGTCGGCGGTCACAATCTACCACTGATTGCCAATATGTGCCCAACTGCCGACGGTGGCAGCGAGTCGATGCGTCCCGTTGGCCATCGTCTCGCCAATCTCCCGTTCAGTCCATCTGGACGTGCCCGTCGTCGCGTCATACATTCGATTGTGCACCGATTTGGCAATCGACACCGTCGTCGGACTGCTCGGTTCGATCAACAACGCGCGTTCAGAGTCACTAGTGTTGACGTCAATGGCATTGTCGTGGTGGTGATTGGGTGATGACGACTGGTCGCAGCCAACTGCCGTCGACCCACCGCCACCAGCACCACTCGGCACAGCATCGTCAGCAGTGAGCAACGCGTGTGCACTGCTACCGTTCGCATTCTGTCGCCACATGAGTTGTCGCAACTGACGCCAGGTCACATTGTAGTCCTTGAACAACTGCATCTGGAAGATACCGATGACGGTCAAAAGGAAGCCGACTAGGTTGCCGACGATGTCGATGAATCCGAGTCGGCCCCATTCCTCGTAGAGTATGCCGCTGGCCAGAATGACAAACGACGTAAAGAACACGTAATATATAGGGGTGACCATGGCCGTGTTGTAGATGTCGAGCGCTTTGTTGAGATAGTTGAGTTGCACTGACACACACAGCACGATCGACACCAGCCAGAACCACGTCAGGAAATTCGTCAGCTGATTGTTGCCTGAAATGACAAGACCATTATGAATGGATTATGCCAGTCAGTGCAACCCGATACCGTGGGTGCGCGACCATGGTGCAAGTACCGAGGTGTTAGAACCTTGGGTGCAAATAACGACAAATTTTGGCACCTAGCAGATAAAATGAAAAATACCATTTGCAAAAATCGCATGGGTCCGAAGGGCCAACCTTCAATAGTTTCCTTGATGGCCAGACCGAATCCCTTACATCCCAGCACCGATAACGAGCCGATCAGCGAGCAGATGGCAATAAAGACGAGTATGTTCTGTGTGCCGTATCGCGGCGCGACGATCCAGGCAAGATACGCCGATGCACACAGCACGAAGATGACGTACAGTAGAAAGACTGCAATACTAATCGATGTCGTCATGCGTGCAGTTGGCCGGCGTACGTGCAGGCAGATCGTAACCCACGGCCCCGCTAGTTGTCCCGTCGCCAAAAATTAATACAGCACCCGCAGTCAGAACAAGGTGGAAGCCTCGAGGAGCTCACCAAAAACAAAACGCTAAGATATCTAAGATTTGTTAGGTATAGTCAATTTCTAAATTCGCTGCCGTTCAATAAGGTACGCCACACAGTTAACGTCAAGCTCTAAACCTGAACGCCAACTGCGCGCAGTGCTGAAACATTGCGCACAGCTGACAGATTGGCTGGCAGGCTGCACGTTAGTCTGTTGCCGAATGTTTCAAACGTTGATTTTCTGGTCTAGACCTGGGCATTAACTATGGGGCGCATTTTATTGCACGGCAGCGAGTTCAAAAATTTACTGTGGGTATCAGTGCCCGGAACCCTTAACGTAGCAGCCTGACCAACCAGAACCGTGTGGTTGGCGCATAAGTGCGATACAGATTGACGTGTGGGGGTGTGGTTGATTACAGCATTTATTTTGCGTTCTATTCAGCAGCCCAAACCAACGGACTCACCAATTTTCTGCATTTTCTGTCCCAATTCCATCATTGATTGTACATTTTCCTCTTTGGGCGCGTGCAGCACGATCACAGTCGAACCGAGTATACAAATAGCACAACCGATTTTGCCAAGTAAATTGAGTTTTTCGTGCAGAAGTCTCGATGACAACACAGTTCTGCAACACAAAACGACGCTCTGCATTCGCTCCAAAAAGTGTTCAACAGCGGACAAGAATTTTTTCCCAAACTTTCCAGGCGCACATTGAATTGCATCAGCCAAACCAAGAGTGAACTAAGTACATACGTGACGAGTACAGAGAGAGCACCAAGTGGAGTCACCAGTGTAGCCGGGGCGAACGCGTAGGCCGTGAAATTGCATGCTTCGCCGATACCCACTGAAAGCAGCAATAAAATTGGTATTTATCATGAAGCAGAAAAACAGCAGTAGCAGTGTGAATCGGCATTAGAGCCACCACAACAAGCACTAACTTAGAATAACGCCGGCCCACCACATCCAATCGCGAAGGTAGCCGAAGCCGCCAGCACCTGCAGCAACGGCTTGGTTGTAACTCATCCTTGTGGTGCTTGAAAAACATGGAACACAAAAATTCCGTTGACTGACCAGCGCGAGTTCCGAGTCCGCTGTTGGCGAGTCGAATGAGCGCCTTCTTTTTGATGATGAAACTGGTGCCGATGAAGACCGAGCTGGACACGGCCAGGCCGAGACCGACATAGAACTGCCACATGTGCAGCGCGACACTCAGCACCGCACTGCTGCAATGACTTGTGTTGGTTGGTGGATATAAAATTGAAAAGAATTTTTTTCGAAAAATTATGAATTCCGAAAAGGATCGACGACCGGGTGTGGAATCACATAAGAGCAAACTAAAGGTTTTTACGTAGTCAGTTGTTCGTGCTCTTATCGACCCAAAATACAAAAAAGAAATGCCCCATTTAGTACGGTGTATCGAAACGTAAAATGGATAACGTCCCACCCGCCAAACTGCGTCACAACAGAACTGAGTTCAAAAAGCTTTTCTTATGCTCAATTGCATTGCAACCATACACAGTGCACCCAATTTTTGGACAACGACTCATAATAAACAAACTGAATCAAACACAACATCGTAATCACATAGCACAGCCTGGTCTTGCAATTTGGACACACACAGGGTGCGTCAAAAGTAGCTTTGCCAGGTTAAGCTTAATAATATGGGAGAAGCGTCCGAAAATACTTGGCTGAAAATGGAGAACCGGGGGTTTGTCGGACAGAAGGAATCCTAATACTTGCCTTATATTTTGGTCCGCTTACTGTGCGCCTAGAAAAAAATGGTCCGGTCAACTCCATTGGATCGGGAACCATTACCTGGACCCAAAATAACGGGATCAAAAAATTATGTCAATATTCGGATTCCCCGTGTAACCGAGCAAAGCTACTTTTGACCCACCCTATGCATAGCTCAGCTGGCAGGCGTACTATCAGCACAAAATGGCTACTTTCGTTCCACGTAACCAGCAAGCCGAAGCAGGCATAATATTTGCACAGACGCCAACTAACTTGATGGCTGTATTATCTGTCGTCGTTAGTGAATAATTCATTCGTGGTGGCGGACTTTTGTTGCTAATTGGCATTTGTACTGCCGGCTGTGATTATTGATTCATCAGGCAGCCACAAGAAAACATCGGGGGCAGACTGTGAGCTCAACAAGCCGCCTCACTAAGCGGCCACATAAAAAAATAAACTTGAAATTTGACCGCGCTGTATATAAAATTATGTTGCACTAACACTATCCAACGAATGTAATTTCAAATGTGTAGTGTGGTTTACGTGACCAAATGCATTCGTCACACACGTACATTTTTTCTTCATAGGATTGTGAAACTGATGCTACATATAACTGGTTTTTGACAGCATAATCACAGCACGGACAGCCAGTGAGTGACATGAGCAACGGGGAACTGAAATATTCGACTCCGGGTCTTCAGTTGGACTTTCGAAGCACATTAAAGTTTTAACTTGAGGTTGAGACGAAACAGTGAAAACAAAACTGCACTCTATTTGTGAATGTATTTTGGAAAAGGCACATGGTGGGTGGTGGGAATGTATGGAATGTGAAAGATAAACGCGCAAATCATAACGTAACGGTCCTCAGTCAAAGCGTAATACGCCGCCCATTTACGTATTGAATATATGGGCGAACTACGCCAACATGAGCTCGATTTCGCAGCTGGCAGAATAGTGAAACATTCTGACGTGGCTGCTGATTTGGGAAATGTTACACGTTGAAGAATACCAAGGGGGGGATGATGTTTTTTTTTTTTTTTCTTTTTTAATGCCCCCCGCCTTCGAAAACGGGGGCGGGGTGGGGGAGAGGGGGGCCCCCCGAGGCGGCCCCCCCCCCCCCGCGAACACCGCCCCCCCCCGATATTTTTGTGCGGGGGGGTTGCCGCGACGCTTTTTTTTTTTTTTTTTTTTTTGCGCGTTCCACCCCCAACCACCCCCAACATTTCGGAGTTTTGGGCACCGCCGCCGGGGACAACAATTCAGCTTGCTGCCGCTAATACACGTGTCGATAAGCAGCGATCAGCATGGGTCTCGCAACGATCTCGCTTGCGGTGGGTTACGGTATTCGGGGGCTGAGTGACAACCTCCGGTAGACTGCCTTTAGTTTGCCTTTACATCATGATAGCAGCACTCTCACAGGCAGTTGGAATATAACACACAGCACAAACTACAAGCAAAATGTTTTGAAGAGCCGTCAAAGACAAGCTTGCGATCATGAATGAGCAAGTCAACACAACAAGAGCGAAAATACGATCTTTTTGTGCCTTTGCGTGTGCCTGAGCTAAAAAGTTGTGTTTGTTTTCTTGTGTGTGTATTACAATACAATTCGAAACCGCCATTGGATTACACCCAATCTTAAGCCGTTTGTTCACGCAACCTTTGCGAGACTGAGACAGGTCACACGCACACAAATGGGGTTGATAAAAGGACAGTTTATGTCTTTGTCTGCAACAGCAATTCAGCATGGTGCCGAAGAATAGGGACTTTACATTTCTGCAAAAAGCCGAGTGTACAAGCAGCGTGTATTTTACTTCACGAACGTTAATCAAATGTGACACTGTACACCACCACGGAACCATGTACGTGTCTCACTCACAGCCGCAACAATTATTATCATCTGCCATGCCTAAAAGAAGTTCCTAAAGTTCCTGCCGTCCTGACCTAACGTCTCTGAACCTAAATCCAACCCAACCCCACTGGTTTCGTATCTTTTTGGGCCAGTGAACCTTTTGGGCCAGGTACTTTTTGGGCCATAACTTAAGTGTACCGTAACTTTTGGGCCACGCATGTTTATTTTGACTCAAATGACAGCCTGAACCAGGATCACGTCCACAGTACCTGTGGCGAACTGCTCTAGCGTCGATTATGTGAAAGTTGCACAACAGATGCTACATGCGTTTTGGGCCAAGGTTCAGGTTGTTAGATCAAAAACATAAGTACTATGTGGAACACAGTTGTATATGGGTACAATTTGCGACAGGCATTGTCAGAGGGACACACCCGCGTGTTGTAGTATGAGCCTATCGCCCATCTGACTGACAAAAGTGTCCATAACTACCGGTAACAAACCAATCACAGCCTGTCCGTTTGACCACAAACATTCTTTTTTGTTGAATTCTTTTTTTTAACAGAAGAGGATTTTCGTGAATGGCTACTGTTTCTGTTAACTCTTTACACCGTATTTGCAGTCTTGTTGAAACATTAATGACGCTCCGAATTTTGGAAATCGAAAGTGCGCATTATTTATCGACCGCCACCAACATACAAGCATAGACGTAGACGGCAGGTTCGTTGATGTTACATGAATAATGATATATGAGGTACGTGGGTAAAAACCATTTAACGGCTATTTTCTAACGTCATATTTCAACGGTTCTTAAGGGGCCCACTCTTGATCATGGTGCGATTTTTTGGGGTTTTGCAAGCTGACTTTAGGATCTGGAACGAAGACAGATTATTTTTGATCACAAAATCTGGTTACTTGAGTATGAAGTTGTTCGGGGGTTAACTGCAGATTGTGATCCATGTATGTATATTGCATGTTAAAAAATTGACCACAAAAGGATTCACTGCAGGCGACATCAAACTTAGTGATCGGATCGAGCCAGTTCTGTCTTGGTGACGTGACTTCTTTGAACAAAGGACATTAAGAAATTTAGTGATGCCACTCATTTCGACCGTAGCGTAAAATATGTTCGCCGACATAAGCTGAATAACTTTTAAGCTGGAGGAATTTAGTACTGTAATGTTCTTAACATCCTTAAGTCACATCCGATCCGATCACCAAGTTGATGTCGTTGTGTCTAAGAAAGTGTATTGCGTTGTGCTGATTCCATATCTTGGGTGGTCAAAAAGAACCTTTCTCAGGTTAAGGATACTACATGTTAGAAATGCGATGTGAATGGTCTTCGATTAGGGGATGAATTGGTACTGGCTGAGGGTTTTCGGAAACCACGAATTTGAACAAGGGCTCAATTTTTGATCCGGACATTCCAGAATCAACAATCTGGTCTCCTAATGGGGTAGTAACTCCTCCGCCCATATAAAAACACCTCTGCCATGACCTCTCATTGACGTAACCTCACGCTCTCTGACGTAACCACATGGAACCCACGTGTTAGATGGACATACCCGCGCGTTGCAGTATGCGCCTGTCTGACCGACGAAAGTGACTGCCGTGGGAATAACTGTTCTATTAAATGTTTGAGCACAAGCGTCGCCCAATTTTATGTACTGTATATGCGCAAGCGATCATGTGAGTAAAAACAAACACGTGGCCCAAAAGGTACACCATGCATACGTTGCCCAAAAAGTACATGGCCTAAAAGGTACCTGGCCCAAAAGTTACGTGGCTCAAAGGGTACCTGGTCCGAAATGTAACGTGGCCCAAAAACTACCTGGCCCAAAAAGTAACATGGTCTAAGAAGTGCGGTGGCCCAAAAGGATCCGATCCACCCCACTGTGTGCACGCGCTATTGGTCGTTGGGCGTGTGCTGACTGCCAGCTTTGCTCCAAGCCGGATATCACTTCAGATCATCGCCTAGCGACAATCACCCATGAAGGAGAGTTGGTCACACGCTACTCGGTGGCAGCGTTGTGGAACACAACAAATTTTTTTTAAAAAGTACACTTTTAAGAAAACAAAAATTAGGCAAAGGATATATTCGACTTTTTTGTCCCAAGAATGCACGAAATCTGCTGTTCTTATCCCAAAATGCAAAATTTTTATCAAGGAAGTATTTATAACGTTTTGTGTTACTTTTGTGCGCGATTTCAAATACCTTTGGTGAACTTATCGTTCAAGTTTCTGAGTAACTTCCCGGCGATGTTCTGCATAAAGTAAGAGAGAACAAAAAAGTTCAAAAAATGTGAATCACCTGGCAGTGTAATTGTCGTAACCGTAGCTGGCACTGGTGGCAGTCCAATGATGATAGTATGGTACGGTGGTTGCAAAGTGAATTTGGCGGGGGGATGATGTCAAATTGTTGGTGGTAATGGTGGTGGTGGTGAGTGAACCAACGGTGACACTGTTCGACGACAACAGCGTGACGAATTGACGGCCAGATCGTATGCCAATCAGTACATACCAGATCAATCACGATGAATTGGGTTGAGCTTTTGAATGTTTATTCATTGTGCCTGCATAGAGTGATGTGATGCTGATTACAGATGGTAATGGTATTTTTCCGAAAAAAAAGTATTGTTTTTATTTTTTGTTTTTTTTTATTTTCATTTTCCCTAAAAAATCACAATCATTGTTTTTTTTCGAGGAAAATGTATGTTTCGGTCTAAAATGGCGCAAAACTTTCTTGGGGTTTGGATGCCATGTCACAAAATCGTTTTAAAAGGCACCAAAACAACTGAAGAGAACGCTTTTTCAGTCCGAAAATAGAGTGCATTCCCTGAAAAAACCACAGGTTACTGCACCTTTGGCCCGAGAAAATGCCATTTTAAGCCCCATTTCTGCAAACTTTCCAGGATTTTAGGGAGTGAAAAATAAATCCCCCCAGCAAATTGGAAAAATTTCCAGGAAAAACGTTTTTTCCGTTTTTTACAGTGAAAATATATTGTAGTTTTTACAGTTTTTGCGCATATATGGTACATAAAATTGGGCGACGCTTGTGCTGAAACATTTAATGAAACAGTTATTCCCACGGCAGTCGCTTTCGTCGGTCAGACAGGCGCATACTGCAACGCGCGGGTATGTCCATCTAACACGTGGGTTCCATGTGGTTACGTCAGAGAGCGTGAGGTTACGTCAGCGAGAGGTTAACAAAAATTTTTAGGTCGAAATATTGATGCAAATGTACTCTTAACACGCTAATTTCGCGCGATTTTTCGCCTATTTGGAGTGAAAAATACCATTTTATACCATTTTGAGCCAAAAATCGCAACTTACTGTACCAGCCGCCAGGCGGCGACCTACCTACTGCACCAGGACAGAGGTGGGAATCGGGCCGGCCCGAAAAGGCCCGACCTGATCGAATTTCAATAAAAGAACTTGGTTTTTTAGGCTAAATTTGCAAAAATTTCTCGCGTATCTGCAAATTAGTACCGACTTCCATGATTAGCAGGTATCTTTAAACAAAAAAACAGTAATTTTTGCACCAAAACATTGCTTCAATTTATCATCAGAAAAAGTCGGGCTGAAACAATCGGGCCGGGCCGGGCCGACCTTTTTCCAAGTCGGGCCGGACTTCCCGGCCCGAACTGTCGGGCCGGGCCGGGCCGAGGTAACCGGCCCGAAAAGTCGATCTGACGCACAAGATTTGGGCTGTAATCGATATTTTGATGGTCGTATATCAGATATACGGCATTAGATGCATTAAAATACGTTGTACGGCATGCTACAATACATCAGAGTAACATCGTTAGTGAACATCAACCTCAGACTGGTCGGAGACCATGGAATCTGCACAATACTACCGGGTGTCACCCACCACACAAGTTCGGTCTCAGGCGAAAATGTTTCAATTTTTAAAAAATATGTTGTATCGATTTCATTTATCCTGAAACGTCGTTTGCAACACTTTTTCTAATGAAAAAATTTTCGTCAAAAAAATTTTTTTTAAAAAGCTCTTTTATAAAATTTTTTTTCAACCCTGGTAGGTACAGGTAGGTCGCCGCCCGGCGGCTAGTACAGCAAGTTGCGATTTTTGGCTCAAAATGGTATAAAATCGGTACTTTTGCTTTTCACTCCAAATAGGCGAAAAATCGCGCGCTACGCGCGAAATTAGCGTTTTAGAGTACATTTTCAGCAAAATTTCGACCTAAAAAATTTTGTTCCCCCCCTAGCTCGGCCGGTACAGTAGGTAGGGTGTCGCCCCAAATTTTTGGTGGTACAATAGGGTGCCGCCCCGCCTGGGTAGCTACACCACTGGTTCAGTCAGAGCGGTCAATTTTGTGTCAAAAACTCGAAAACCTTGCCTCACAGAACAAACTGAAATGTCATCAGAAGAATTGGTCAAAAAAATCGGGCCCGGCCGGGTTTGACACCTTTGGGGGGGGGGGTACATCCCCCAGTGTAGCACTTGGTCAGGGTGTTGACGATAGATACAGTAGCTTGGGACCCGAAATGTGTTGACGATAGATAGATGACCCAAGTCAGAAATCTGGGGGTCGAGGTCCGAGGTAGGATACCCTTGGACAAAAAGTCAGGATACCGGATACCCCTGGGTGAAAAAATCAAGATACCGGATACTAGGGGGGATAACCTCCCCCCTTCCCCCCCAACGACACCACTGCCGGGGGGTCTATTTCTTCACTGGGGTCATTTTGGGTGGTTCAGTTTATGGAGGGAAACGACGAATTTGAACAAGGGCTTAATTTTTGGTCCGGACTCCGGACATTCCGGAATCAACAATATGGTCTCCTAATGGGGTGGTGCCAAGTGCCAGTGTAGTGGCAGGCAAATGGTTGCAAGGTACCCTTGGGGCAGTGTAGCTGCTGGTCCGGCGCGGCGGTTAGTGTACCTACCCCTTTTTTCCGTGCGGCGATTAGTGTACCTCCCTGAGGGGCAGTGTAGTTCCTGGGGGGGGAGGGGGGGTCCCCCCCCTCGGGTACGCTATCTCCCCCTCAGGTGGTACACTATCCCCCTATCTCCCCCTCCGGGTACACTATCTCCCCCAATTTTTGCCTAAAATAGGCATTTTTAGGCCTAAAATGGGCATTTTTATACCAAAAATGTGTGATTTTTAGGTCAATGTTCTCAAAAGTCGCCAAAATGCCCTTTTTATGAAGAATTTTTTCAAAAAAGGGGCAAAAATAGGTCAAATTTTCCACCTCAAAAAGTGACTTTTTCCCGAATTTGGGTCTTCCCCCCCTCGGGGGTACGCTATCTCCCCCTCCGAAAAAAACGGAGGGTCCGCTATTTCCCCCTCCGGACCAGGAACTACACTGCTGAGGGGGAAGGGGGGAAGACCCAAATCCAGGAAAAAGTCACTTTTTGAGGCAGAAAATTAAACCGATTTTTGCCCCTTTTTGGAAAAAATTCTCCAAAAAAGGGCGACTTTTGACATCTTTGACCTAAAATTACCCATTTTAGGCCTAAAAATGCCCATTTTAGGTCTAAAAATGCCAATATTAGGCAAAAATTGAGGCGGTTAGTGTACCTGGCGTGGCGGTTAGTGTACTAGTGTACCTTGGTCGCGGCGGTTAGTGTACCTTAGGGTGGGGACCCCCTCCCCCCAGCAACTACACTGCTTGGGGGGATGGATCTGGATGGTTGCAAGCAATGGTGTAGCAGGGGGGGGGGTGGGGGCCCCCTAGGTTGCTAGGTACATACGGTAGGTAGGTAGGTTGACGCTCCATCCACTGTACCCGGATGGAGCGTCAACCTACCTACCTACTGCTACTGTACCTAGCGGCAGTGTTGGAGGTGGGGGGTTTGGGGGGGGACAGTACAGTAGGTATCCCCCCTCGCCTGGTACAGTAGGTATCCCCCCCGATGTTTGGCATGGTACAGTAGGTATCCCCCCGATTTTCACCCCGGTACAGTAGGTATCCCCCCCCCCGATTTTGCCCCAAAAGTGCCATTTTTTGACCAAAATGACCAAAATTAGTATTAAATCAGTGGTTTTTGACCTCAAATTGCCCCAAATTCGCGCAAATACTACGTTTTCACACGATTCCACACATAATAAACACATTAAAAATTTTTACCCCAACACCTAACACCCCCCACCCCCCCCCTAGGTTCATTACCCCCCCCGGCCATCTGCTCTGGTACAGTAGGTATCCCCCTCGCCGAGCGCGGTACAGTAGGTATCCCCCCTCCAGAGTACCTCCAACACTGCCTAGAGGGGACCACCCCCCTGTCACACCATTGAGCTGCAGTGTTGGAGGTACTCTGGAGGGGGGATACCTACTGTACCGCGCTCGGAGAGGGGGGAATACCTACTGTACCAGAGCCGATGGCCTGGGGGGGTTATGTACCTAGGGGGGTTTGGGGGGTTGAGTATACTTGCGGGCCGGAAAAAAACCGTTTTTTTCCGAAAAAAACCGTTTTTTTCCGGGGCCCGGAAAAATACGTTTTTATTTTTCCGGAAATTTTTCCAAGTGGCAACTTTTGGAAAAAAACGGTTTTTTTCCAAAAATTTCCGAAATATTTTCAAAGGTTGCGAAAGGATGTTGTCAAAACCAATGTAAATCGGTGCTAAACAGTTCAAAATGAGCACTTTTTAATCTCCAAGTGCATTTTTAGCCTGTTTCAGGCCATTTCCCTGCAAAATTTTCTCCAAAATAGGCGTTTTTGGACCATGGGTATCCTTAAGTACTGGAAAAATATTTGGAAAAAAACGGTTTTTTCCGAAAAAAACGATTTTTTTCCAAAAATATATTTTGCGGAAAAATACGCAAGTATAGGGTTGAGGGGGGTTAGGTTTTGGGGTGAAAATTTTTAATGTGTTTATTATGTGTGGAATCGTGTGAAAACGTATTATTTGCGCGCGTAGCGCGCGAAATTGGGGTAATTTGAGGCAAAAGCCACTGATTTTACACTAATTTTGGCCATTTTGGTCAAAAATTGGCACTTTTGGGGCAAAATCGGGGGGATACCAACTGTACCGGGGTGAAAATCGGGGGGATACCTACTGTACCATGCCAAACATCGGGGGGATACCTACTGTACCAGGCGAGGGGAATACCTACTACTGCACTGGTGGCTGGGGGGCTACTCCCCCCAAACCCCCCCACCTCCAACACTGTTGGGCTGGGCTGAACTAAAAATTGCAAATAAGCTTAAATCCAGTGCCAATTGCCAAATTCTTGCGAAAAACCGCGGTTTTTTTGTGAAAAACCATGATTTTTTCAAAATTTTGGGCAATGTCTGACCGGGAAGTCCGGCGCGGCCTGGCCCGAACGCGACCATGGAAAACCGGCGCGATTGACACTGACACCTCGATTAGTACCCACATGAGCAGTGTAGTGGCAGGCCCATGTGTGGGAGGTAAGTATGATGCGTGGTTGGGACCCAATAAGCGTGAGAGGTATGATTTTGGTCACCCAAAAAAGCGAAAAAAACACCGTTTTTGTAATACAATTTTGGCCAAAAAATGGTTTGCTTGTGAAAGGTATGATTTGAACGAGTTGTGAGAGGTAAGTACTCAACCCCCCTCGGGTTTTGTGGTAGGTAAGTACTGAGAGGGGGGTAGGTAACCCACCCCCCCAGCCACAACGATGCACATGAGAGGGAAAGGCGGGGCGGGGCGCGGGGCAGTGTAGTTCCTGGGGGGGAGGGGGGTCCCCCCCAGTGTACCGTATTGTCGGAAATAGAACCCCCCCATTAATTGCCCCCCCATTAATTGAACCCCCCCTAAATGGCTCGAAATCAAAAATAGAACCCCCCATTAATTGACCCCCCATTAATAGAACCCCACCCCCAACCTTCACCGTACCACAGATTAGTGGTACGGTAAGGCTGTGTTGTTGTGTCAAACGTTGTTTAAGCTCGCGTGCACAACAGAATACAGCTTTTTAAGCATAATTGCCTCTGTTAAAGTTAGAAAATACCGAAAACAAGTCATTTTTATGGGCATCAGTAACAACGATTTTTTTCGTCGGGGCGCCAAATGAAAAATATAACCCCCCAATAATTGACCCCCCCCCATAAATTGAACCCCCCCAAAATGACCCCAGTGAAAAAATAGACCCCCCGGGTTCTATTTCCGACAATACGGTAGTTCCTGGGGAGGGGGGGTCCCCCCTCGGGTACACTATCTCCCCCTCAGGTGGTACACTATCCCCCTATCTCCCCCTCCGGGTACACTATCTCCCCCAATTTTTGCCTAAAATAGGCATTTTTAGGCCTAAAATGGGCATTTTTGTACCAAAAATGTGTGATTTTTAGGTCAATGTTCTCAAAAGTCGCCAAAATGCCCTTTTTATGAAGAATTTTTTCCAAAAAGGGGCAAAAATAGGTCAAATTTTCTGCCTCAAAAAGTGACTTTTTCCCGAATTTGGGTCTTCCCCCCCTTCCCCACACTATCTCCCCCTCCGAAAAAAACGGAGGGTCCGCTATCTCCCCCTCCGGGCCAGGAACTACACTGGGTCCCCCCCCCTAAGGTACACTAACCGCCGCGACCAAGGTACACTAGTACACTAACCGCCGCGCCAGGTACACTAACCGCCTCAATTTTTGCCTAAAATCGGCATTTTTAGGCCTAAAATGGGCATTTTTAGGCCTAAAATGGCCAAATGGGTGATTTTTAGGTCAATGATGTCAAAAGTCGCCAAAATACCAGAGGTCGCAATCGGGCCGGGTTTGGCCGGCCCGGCCCGGCCCGAGCCCCCAAATCTCCGGCCCGGCCCGGCCCGACCCGTACCCCCAAATCTCCGGCCCGGCCCGGCCCGAACACCCAAATCTCCGGCCCGGCCCGGCCCGAATTTTTGGCTCAGATTTTAACCCAATTTTTGTCATAATTTTTGCGATTTTTGAATCTATTTTTTTGGTTGAAAATTCATTGTTTTCCATGAAAAAGTCGCCAGATAGGACAATACCAATGGTGTGGCTGGGGGGTGGGGGTCCCCCTTGGTACAGCAGGTAGGTAAGGTAGATGACGCGCCATCCTGGTACAGTAGGTAGGTCGCCACCCCCGGCTGGTACAGTAGGTTGCTATTTTGGCTCAAAATGGTATAAAATCGATATTTTTCACTCCAAATAATCGAAAAATCGCGCGGGTTTTAGAGTGCATTTTCATCTAAATTTAGACATAAAAAATTTTGTTCCCCCCCACCCAAGCTCGGCCGGTACAGTAGGTAGCTTGACTGCAGGCCTTTCTGGTGGTCAGTAGGTTGATTGCACGCCTGGGTAGCCACACCACTGGACAATACTGATCACTTACTTGCCAAGTCCGTCAGAAATTTTAGTATTTTTTGACAAAAAAACCCTACTTTTTCAGTAAAATAAGTCACTTCAGAAGCTTCGGGCCGGGGTGCCCGGCCCGGCCCGGCCCGACCGTCCAAATCTCCGGCCCGGCCCGGCCCGGCCCGAGCCAAAAGCCCAAAATCGCGGCCCGGCCCGGCCCGAGGTCGGGCCGGCCCGATTGCGACCTCTGCTCTGAACGAACAACAAACATGCATAAATGTACCTGTATACCACTATCAAGCCTTAATACACTACAGTATAGGGGATGTTACTTAGGGGGGGGCTCTATTCCGGGGGGGGGGCTCTATTAATTCACTGACCCCTTTTTGGGGGGCTGTATTACGGGGGGGCTCTATTCCGGGGGGGGCTGTATTTAGGTTTTTACGGTAGGCTTGCTGTTAGGCTTTGGCTTAGGCTTACCGTATTGTCGGAAATAGAACCCGGGGGGTCTATTTTTTCACTGGGGTCATTTTGGGGGTTCATCAATTTATGGGGGGGTCAATTATTGGGGGGGGGTTATATTTTTCATTTGGCCCCCCGACAAAAAAAACCATTGTTAATAATGCCCATAAAAATGGCTTGTTTTCGGTATTTTCTAACTTCAGCAGCGGCAATTATGCTTAAAAAGCTTTATTCTGTTGTGTTCGCAATCTTAAACAACGTTTGACACAACAACACAGCCCTACTATACCACTAATCTGTGGTACGGTGAAGGTTGGGGTGGGGTTCTATTAATGGGGGGTCAATTAATGGGGGGTTCTATTTTTGATTTCGAGCCATTTAGGGGGGTTCAATTAATGGGGGGTTCTATTTCCGACAATTGGCCGGCCCGATTGCGACCTCTGCAAAATACCCTTTTTATGGAGAATTTTTTCTAAAAAGGGGCAAACATCGGTCAAATTTTCTACCTCAAAAAGTGACTTTTTCCTGAATTTGGGTCTTCCCCCCCTTCCCCCCCCAGGGAGGTACACTAACCGCCTCACGGAAAAAAGGGGTAGGTACACTAACCGCCGCGCCGGACCAGGAACTACACTGGCGCGGGGGAAGACTCAATTTTGGAGAAAAGTCATTTTTGAGGTAAAAAGTTGACCCGTTCTTCCCCTTTTTGGAAAAAATCCTAATAAAAAGGGTATTTTAGCGGTTTTTGAGAACATTGACCATTCACCTAAAAATCACTCATTTTATGAAGAATGAAGATGAAGATTATGCTTTTAGGCGGTTTGACAAGAAATTTAAAATTCTCTTTTTATTATCAGGGGAGGCGGACGGAAATGGTGCACCATTACCAAATAATGATGACATTCGGTCGTTGGGTGGAATTTTCGAAACGGTGTAAAGCTCAGTTGGGCGTGAAGGTCGGCGTAAAGTTGGTATAAAGTTCGGTCGAAAACTCGAAAGCTCGGTCGGCGTAGCTCGGTGTAAACATGAAACATTGCCTGTTATTAACGTGGAATGTTTCAAGTTTACACCGAGGTCTATCACGCATATGCGTCTATCACACTGAGCTGTCAACCGAGCTTTCCACCGACCTTTACACCCAACTGACCTTTACACCGTTTCGAAAATATCACCTGTCCGTCATCAGTCGTCATCGTTGGTCAGTGTGGCACCAAGTGTGTGTGTGTGTGTGTGTGTGTGTGTGTGTGTGTGTGTGTGTGTGTGTGTGTGTGTGTGTGTGTGTGTGTGTGTGTGTGTGTGTGTGTGTGTGTGTGTGTGTGTGTGTGTGTGTGTGTGTGTGTGTGTGTGTGTGTGTGTTTCTTTTCTTTCCTATTGGGAAAAAATAAGCAAAAAATTTTTTCCGAACTCTGGTTTTTGGGGGGTATATTTCTTGGGATCAATTTTTCAGGTTCGGGTCAGTGAATTAATAGAGCCCCCCGTCATAGACCCCCCAAAATGGGGTTAGTGAATTAATAGAGCCCCCCCTTCTATTTAGGTTTTTACGGTATCTCCCCCTCCGAAAAAAACGGAGGGTCCGCTATCGCCCCCTCCGGACCAGGAACTACCGTAAAACCTAAAATACAAGGGGGGCTGTATTTTTCACTGACCCCTTTTAGGGGGGTTGTATTTTTGGGGGCTGTATTTTTTCGTTGCCCAAAATCTCAAAAAATGTTCCCAAAGATGCCCCTAAAATGGAGTTCTGTCAGGGTATTACTGGTCATTATGGAGTGTTTTTAGGTGCAGATCTTCCTCAAATTGCTTTTCGTCATCATATGCTCAACCACAAACGTTGTACATACTCTCAATCTATCTATCGTCAACACCAGTGTGGTGGCTGGGGGGGATGGGGGGATCCCCCCCTAAGGAGTAGGTACCTTGCAACCACCCCCGGAGGCGGAGGGTACCTTGCAACCATAGTGGCTGGAGGGGAAGGGGGTTGGGGGGTTACCCCCCTCTGAGTACTTACCTACCACAAAACCCGAGGGGGATTGGGGGGGGGTTGAGTACTTACTTACCTCTCACAACTCCAAATCATACCTCTCACAAGCAATTTTATACCTTTTTAAGGCAAAAATCGGTGTTTGTCGACCTTATTTCCCCAAAAATCGCGCGCTCCGCGCGCAAACCCACCCATAATACCTGTTTTTAGGCCATTTTCGGCGAAAATTTGGAAAAAGTACTATTTTTACCTCAATTTTTGGCGAACTTTACGACCGCCAAGCGGAAAATTCCAAGTTGGGGGGGGGGGCTGTATTTTTGGGGCATAGTAGTGGCTGGGGGGGGTTGGGGGGGGTTACCCCCCCTCTCAGTACTTACCTACCACAAAACCCGAGGGGGGGGTTGGGGGGGGGGGGTTGAGTACTTACCTCTCACAACTCCAAATCATACCTCTCACAAGCAATTTTATACCTTTTTAAGGCAAAAATCGGTGTTTTTCGACCTTATTTTCCCAAAAATCGCGCGCAAACCCACCCATAATACTTGTTTTTAGGCGATTTTCGGCGAAAATTTTGAAAAAGTACTATTTTTACCTCAATTTTTGGCCAAAATTGTATCACAAAAACGGTGTTTTTTCGCCTTTTTGGGTGACCAAAATCATACCTCTCACGCTTCCGGTCCCAACCCCGCATCATACTTACCTCCCACACATGGGCCTGCCACTACACTGTTTTGGGGGGCTCTTATTTTTTCACTGACCCCTTTTAGGGGGGAGCTGTATTTTGGGGAGGGGCTCTATTTTTTTGGGGGGGGGTCTATTTTAGGAAATACCGTATTGTCGGAAATAGAACCCCCCCATTAATTGACCCCCCCATTAATTGAACCCCCCTAAATGGCTCGAAATCAAAAATAGAACCCCCCATTAATTGACCCCCCCCATTAATAGAACCCCACCCCCAACCTTCACCGTACCACAGACTAGTGGTACGGTAAGGCTGTGTTGTTGTGTCAAACGTTGTTTAAGCTTGCGTACACAACAGAATACAGCTTTCTAAGCATAATTGCTGCTGTTAAAGTTAGAAAATACCGAAAACAAGCCATTTTTATGGGCATCAGTAACAACGATTTTTTTTCGTCGGGGGGCCAAATGAAAAATATAACCCCCCCAATAATTGACCCCCCATAAATTGAACCCCCCCAAAATGACCCCAGTGAAAAAATAGACCCCCCGGGTTCTATTTCCGACAATACGGCACTGCCGCTTGGGGTCGTAAAGTCAAGTTCTTGCATAAGACACCTTATGTACAACGTTTGTGATTGAATATATGACGACGTAAAGCCTTTTATGGAAGATCTGCACCTAAAAACACTCAATAATGACCAGTAACACCCGGACAGAGAACTCTATATTAGGGGCATTTTTGGGAACATTTTTTGAGATTTGGGCAGCGAAAAAATACAGCCCCCCCCCCAAAAAATAGAGCCCCCGCAAAAATACAGCCCCCTTAAAAGGGGTCAGTGAAAAAATACAGCCCCCCTTCACCTCTTTTCTTGTATGTTAGATTTTACGGTAAAAAGCTTTTCCCAACATGCGCCTTGCGCCCGGGCCCGGCGTTCTTTGACTTTGACAAAACGGGTTCGAATCCAACCGTGGTCTCAAATTTTGAGATTGAACGTTTGTGGGGAATCCCAAAATTCAAACGAAAACCACTTTTTGGACGAAAATCTCCAAAAAATTGCGTTTTGCGCAGGGCATATGGTCATTTTCCTCGAACCAAACTTTATCAGGTCCACAGAAACCGAATTACAAAAACATAACCATGGTTAAAGACAAATTTTTTTGCATTTCTTGCTTTTTGAACCACTTTACCTTTGACCCCAAAATCGGGCCGGAGTTTTGATCAGTCGGGTCGGGTCCGGCTGAGGTTTCCTGGTCCTGGCACAACACAAACACATAAACACATGGTAAGGACCATTTTTGAATTGCAAACATTAGTGGGAACAATGCTTCTCGAAGTTTTTGTCTCAAACGAAGAACGTAACGAACTGAACGAAAAGGAAAACTTCAGCAAGCAGATGTAATTGGGCAGCATCCCACGCACTGGCATTTGGGTGCAAAAACTGAGCTGCATATGCCTGTCCACTTGACATTTCGCAACGCACAAATGCGCGACACTGGTGGCAGGCAGCGATTGCAGCAGCGAGTATGTGAGTGAAACACGAATACATAATTTTATCCAGTCATCCACCGTACAACAAGCAGCCAGGTCGGTCACAGAATGCTCAACCCAAGCCCCACCATTCAACTACAGTCACTATTCGTTATTAGCGATATCGGTGGGACAACAGAAAAATTATCGCTATAACGAATATATCACTTGGGACAACCAGCAAAACGGTGGAGTTGATCGACTGGCAGCGTGTGCATGCTTTCGTGTGCAGTGTTTTGGACGTCACGCAACATTCGAGTTTGCATTATTGTTTGAGTGTCACGCACACGCACTCCCTGTGCAGTGTGTGAGACACGCAAGACAAAACGTGCCATTTGGACCTTATTTTTATTTTCGTTGCTGGACCAATATCGCTATAACGAATAGGATGTGTATGTCATTTGCTTGCAAAAACACTATCATATCATATCTATCCAATATCACTGAATGAATAACTCAATGAATAAGCGAATATCGTTACAACGAACAGTGACTGTACAAGAATGTGCAAATGGCTCACCGAGAACTTTGCGCCAATGCTGCGCACACACAGCACGAGTTGCTTGTTCGTTTAGCTGTTGTGTTGCTTGCTTAGATGGTAGTGAAACAGAGAAGCACGCCACGTAAATTGCGAGTTGCGGAGTTTATCGTAACCCACACTTTCAGCTAGCGGTGGTAAAAGAGCAGGGAAAAAGGGATGCTTTTCCGCTAGTCCAATAATAGAGAATGAGGTTTGGTTGACAACATCTGTACATCGAGCTGTTAATGCGCAGCAATGCAGAATGTGTTGTCCGATCGTTATAATAAACCGAAAGTCGACATAAAAGCGACGAATAGAAACGTTTGCATTTTCTGCTTCTGAGATTTGGCGAATGTCACAACAAGAGACGAAACGGGTCCGTCTGTAACATACATAGCTACAGGAGCCGAGCTTTGGTTATTATTTTGGACGACTAGATGATTAAAATTGTTTTGTACACACACACACACACGCACACACACACACACACACACACACACACACACACACACACACACACACACACACACACACACACACACACACACACACACACACACACACACACACACACACACACACACACACACACACACACACACACACACACACACACACACACACACACACACACACACACACACACACACACACACACACACACACACACACACACACACACACACACACACACACACACACACACACACACACACACACACACACACACACACACACACACACACACACACACACACACACACACACACACACACACACACACACACACACACACACACACACACACACACACACACACACACACACACACACACACACACACACACACACACACACACACACACACACACACACACACACACACACACACACACTTGGTGCCACACTGACCAACGATGACGACTGATGACGGACAGGTGATATTTTCGAAACGGTGTAAAGGTCAGTTGGGTGTAAAGGTCGGTGGAAAGCTCGGTTGACAGCTCAGTGTGATAGACGCATATGCGTGATAGACCTCGGTGTAAACTTGAAACATTCCACGTTAATAACAGGCAATGTTTCATGTTTACACCGAGCTACGCCGACCGAGCTTTCGAGTTTTCGACCGAACTTTATACCAACTTTACGCCGACCTTCACGCCCAACTGAGCTTTACACCGTTTCGAAAATTCCACCCAACGACCGAATGTCATCATTATTTGGTAATGGTGCACCATTTCCGTCCGCCTCCCCTGATAATAAAAAGAGAATTTTAAATTTCTTGTCAAACCGCCTAAAAGCATAATCTTCATCTTCATTCTTCATAAAATGAGTGATTTTTAGGTGAATGGTCAATGTTCTCAAAAACCGCTAAAATACCCTTTTTATTAGGATTTTTTCCAAAAAGGGGAAGAACGGGTCAACTTTTTACCTCAAAAATGACTTTTCTCCAAAATTGAGTCTTCCCCCGCGCCAGTGTA